>PVLC010017408.1:0-33962 GCA_004027655.1 Graphiurus murinus
ACGCCCGGCTTTATTCTTTATTTTGAAACAGGGTCTCACTAAGTCGTGGAGGGCCTCACTAAGTAGCTGAGGCTGGCCTCGAACCTGTGATCCTCCTGTCTCAGCCTCCCCAGTACCAGGATTACAAGCTTGCGTGCCACCACACCTGGCTTTGCTTTGCATTTTAAACAAGCCACTCTGGCTCCTGAGTGAAGAGATTACAGGTGTCAGGGCGGAGGTAGGCATGGGTGGAAGCCAGGTGATGCAGGGCACTGTCCCGCTGTGACTCTGGCCAAGTCTCCGGAGGCTTGGCAAGGAAGTGTCCGGCAGCATGGAGAGAAGCGACCAGACTCTGACAGGTCAGATCGACTGGACGCGGGGGTGAGTGGCAAAGGGAATCCAGGGTGACTTAAGGTGGATGGTGATGCCATTTGCTGAGACAACTGGGAAGGGAAGAGGTTTGGGGAGAAAAGTTGAGTTCGGCTTGGCGGCGTTAAGTGTGCAATGCCGGCCACTTCAGTGGAGGTGGCGAGTGCCACTGGAGAACAAGCCTGGAGCTCTGGGAGAGGTCCTCGCTGTCGATTTACTTCTGTGAGTCACCTGAGTGTAGATGATATAATAGTCACGGGGCCGGGAGGGATGGCTCAGGGTGAGAATGTAACCAGATCAGAGTATAGGGTGGAAGGTTGCCCTGGAATATTCCAGCACATGCAGTTGAGAAAACTGGTGCTGAGGAGCCTGGGGAGGAAGGTTAGCGGGAAACCGGCAGAGTGAAGCACCTGGCTCTGATTGGGCAAGAAAGGTGTGTCCAGATGGCGGATGTGATCAACTGTCCCCAGCATCCCTGGGAGGTGGAGTAAGATGAGGGCAGGGATCAGAAGAGAGCGCAAGATCTGCAGCATGTAGGTCATCACGGTGACTAGGACCAAAGCAGTGTGGGCCCAGTACTGACTGGAGGGAAGACAAGGAGGGGTGAGGATGTGTTTTGGTGAGGGTATAAGGGCGTTTGAGTTTGCAGAGAGGCTGCTCATGGTTGTGTGTGTGTGTGTGTGTGTGTGTGTGTGTGTGTGTTTTCCTGTTTATCTGAATATGAATGAACCCAGGGGCATTCCAACACTGAGCTACCTCCCAGGATCCCCTCCACCCTTTTTTTTTGAAACAGGGCCTCACTAAGTTGCTGAAGGTCTGCCTAAATTGCTGAGGTTGGCCTCAAACCTGCAATCCTGTCTCAGCCTCCCAAGTACTGGGATTACAGGTGTGTGCCACCCTGCCCAGCTCAGTTTGTCTATTTTTTTTTTTTCGAACAATAGCCATTCATTTCTTGTATAATAATGGTGTCTTAGACATTGCAGGTAGCACCATACTGAGAGAAAGAGGAAGTCCTCGTAGAACTCAGGTAGAGGTGAACCTGTATCTTTCCTCCACTGTTACCTTTCCCATCCTAAGCTTGCCGTTTTCCACCAGCACCACCAATCTCATGTATGCCGAGGTCGGTGTTTCACTGCCAGCCTTTCTACCAATATAAGTACATCTGGAGTCTGGTGCCAGGCACGAACTCTTGTCAGCCCCAGTAAGCCACCCCATCCAATCCCACACACGTCCAGGATCACCCGGTTACACACCATCCACCCACTTTCACCCATGTATCAGCTCCTCAGCTGTTAGAAAAGGCTCCTTTCCCTCCTTCGACTCCCTTGATATCTAAAAGGGCAGGATAAGAGAATATCCCAAGTCAGACGGACTTGGGTTCCTTTCCCCTTGGGCACATCTCTGAACAGCACCGTGCTTCTGTCTCCTCATCTATAAAACCGAATAATAAACCCCGCATCCTATCAGTGGTGTGAGGGATAAGATGGGCCGATTTCTGTAATGCGGGACAGACAGTAAGCAGCGGCCAAGGCGGCTACTTCGCCTCAGCGTTGCGCAGACGGCTTGTGCCACCTGCGCGAGAACCAGGATGCTTCACAAGTGTGACGGGCAGTGGGGAGCCCCTCATGTGATCCCCAGATACCAGACAGTGTCTCTCTCCGCACAGGGCGTGTGCTGGTCCAGTGACTTGTCTTTCCAGTCGCCCCACGTCTCCTGGGTCCGCGATCACGCGCCCCCCACCCGTAGGCTAGCCTGACACTGCGGTGGCTCATGCGCCTTTGCGTCTCAGCCTCTTGCCACGGAACACACGTCCCATCCCGGGCGCCGGGCCCCGCCCCCAGCCCCGGGCGCGCCACTCCAGCTTGCCGGCTCGGGTGTCGGAGCGGCCGCGCCCGCGGGCTGTGCGCGCTGATTGGCTGCGCTGCGCCAGCGGGCGGCCCGCGGGCGCACACACCCTCTCGGCGCAGCCAATGGGCGTGCGCGCGTCACTGACCCGGCGGCCCGTGAGCGGACAGCCCCTCAATAAGCCACATTGTTGCACCAAAATTGGAACGCTGGAGTCCCAGGCCACCGCTTGCAACGCCGTGTCATCCAGCTAAGAAGGTCTGCGAGAGGGAGCCCGAGAGGTCCCCCGGAGTCGGTCTGCGGTTCTTCCCAAGTTGCGCCTTAGTGACCCTGAGGCTGAAGTTGGCTCTTTGACGTTGAGCAACCAGACACGTCGCCAGAAGTGATACTTGGGCGCCTTCTAGCAGTTGTGACTCCAAAGACATATTTCTAGACAGCCGAAATCCCCCACAGCCAGCGCGCTAACGCCGTTAGCCTTGTGTGCCGCCCGGACTCCCCGCTCCTTGCCGGGCAGCCGAGCCCAGTCCAGGTACCAAGCGGTGGGGCCGCGCCGCCCGTCTCTCCTGTAAGCGCTAGAGCCTCAGTTCTCCCAAGTCAGCACCGTCTGGCCGCAGCAGGATGATCGCCTCGCACATGATCGCCTGCCTCTTCACGGAGCTCAACCAAAACCAAGTGCAAAAAGTAAGTCGGCACGGGCGGGGGCGGTTGGCTCGCTTCCGACAAAGTGGCGTGGTCTCCAGGAATCTCCTGGATCCTGTGGGCTCCGGCTTCCTTCTCATTCAGGGCTGGGGACGCGGAAAAATCTGGGTAGCTAAGAAACTCGTGGGCGCCAGAAGCCACGTCCGCTAGGCATCCGCGGGCTGGTGCGCGCGTGCGAGGCGCCGGGGCTCGCCGCCTCCCAGCACTCTCCCTCCCGGTCCTCCTGCGCGCGCTCGCGCTCTCCCACCGCCCCCTTTTTGCCTGTTTCTGGAGGGGCGGGTAACCCGGCACGTAGTCAAGGACTGCTGGGGCCACGTGGGAGGAGCCCCCCTTCTGCAGCCCGAGTTCCGGCGAGAGCACGTGGGGTGGATTGTCGCTGGGGGAGGAGGCTCAGCGGCCGCGTGGGGCTGCCGGGGGCCTCCGGCGCTTAATGACTCGTTTCGGAGGCGCAGGGTTCCCCATGGAGTTGCTCCCCGCCCTGCGGAGGTGTAGCGGAGGAAAAGCCCACTGTGGAAGGAGCGGGAAAGGGCGCAGAGGAACTGCCCGCCGCGCCCCCTCCCCGGAACTGAGGTGCCCGGAACTGAGGCTCGGCGAGGGGCGCACACTCCCTGCGCAGAGCTACCTCGCAGCCCCCTGCCCGCCTCCTAATGGAGAGGGAGAGCGGACTTTGGGTTTGCTTTCTAGTTTGCCCTTAAAAGTGGCTCGGAGATCCTCCCCCCGCCCTTTCCAGATTCCTTGAGATTTCAGTCGTTCCGAAAATGAACTTTTGCCTGCGCCAGGCCGCGATCGGGCCGGTGGCCACCTCGCTCTCCAGAGCCCCTAAAGTACGAGCTCTGGTTTCTGCTGGCCAGGTCATTTACATAAGAAAGCCTCCGACCCTGCGGTGAGCCTCCCTCTCCCTGCCTCGGGGTACGGAGGTGGGGGTGGGTCTGGGCCAGGCTACCGGCCCTCTCACTCGGGGGAGAATTGAGTTTCTGAAATACCCGGGATTAAAGGATTGGCTATTGGCTTGAGGCCTTGGCCAGGGTTTGAGGGAGGGGATAGTCTGCGAGGGGGGCGGTGGAAGGGTTGTTTTAGATATGTGAGGCAAAGGCTGAGTGTTGCTCAATTACATATTTGAAATTTCAGTGTCTCTTGGGAACACTTTAGGGAAAATGTCTTGACATCTTTCTTTGGGGCGACCTGCTCTATTCCCATTCTGGCCGTCCTGAGGGCATGAGATGACAGGTTATAATCTTGATATGCCCAGAGCCAGAGCAGGTGAACCTCGGACTGGTGGAGGGAGCAGAGGCACTGGCGTAGTTGGGTTCCACTCTGCTTGTAAACCACTGTTACTCTCTGATCTCTTCTTGGGATGTCTTGGTTTATTTAAAGAATGTGTCTTTGAGCTCTCAGGAACTCAGTGTGGAGGATTTCCTACCCAAGACAGGAGGGAGTTAACTCTCTGGAGAAGACTTACCACTTCTTGGCAGGTCCTAAAATACAAAGTGGACAAAGTGGAGGATCATTAATCCCAGGGAGGTCTCAGTTGGGTGCTCCAGAACATTTGCATTCTTTTTTTTTTTTTTTTTTTTTTTTTTTGCAGTACTGGGGATTGAACCCAGAGGCATTCTACCTCCGAGCTACACCCCCAGCCCTGTTTTTTTATTCTTTATTTTGAAACAGGGTCTCACTAAGTTGCAGAGGGCCTCACTAAATTGCTGAGGCTGGCTCCACACCTGCGATCCTCCAGTCTCAGCCTCCCAAGTACTGTGATTACAAGCATGCGCCACCACGCCCAGCTTTTGCATTCTTTGACAAGCTTACTCTGCCCCAATCTGGAGGAGGCTAGGTCTGGGATCCTGGAATTATGCCACTCTTGGGGCCTTCAATGAGGGTCATCTCCGGGATCCCAGAGTGGAAAGAGGGTTAGCCAGGTTATCTGGAAGTGAGTTCTAATATCTTTCTTGTGGTTTACTTACCATAGGACCTCGAACTGCATTGAACTTCCCATTTCTCTCTCTAAGACACAGATGATAGCAGCCTTGTCCACTTTATGGAGTTGTGCTGATTAAGCACAGCAATGTGAAAACGTCTCTCCCATAGGTTTCCCTACCCTTGGAGTCACCTTGCAGCCTGTGAACTATCCCGGAAGACATTTGGATGTGTTTCCCCTGAGTTACCAATGTGGGCAGAATTGAATCAGCCCTTTAATCCCCAGGTATCAGACTTGGGATTTATTTATTTATCTGTTTATTTATTTTTGGTGTGGCACTTGGGGATTGAGCCTAGGGGCATTCTACCTCTGAGCTACACCCCCAGCCCTACTTTAATTTGGTTTTGAAACAGAGTCTTCTAGGTTGATGAGAGTTTCACTACTGCTGAGGCTATCCTCAAACCTGGAATCCTCCTGTCTCAGCCTCCCAAGCACTGAGATTACAGGCGTGCGCCACCAGGCCCAGCTAGACTTGGGATTTAGACTCCCAGTTTAGGTGAGCAGATCTGGCTTAGGTGAGCAAAGCTGTTTGATTCCATCTGCCATTATATTGGAAGTAAGAGGAAAATCAGAGAAGATGAGTGCTGGAAGGATGAATTAGGAGAGAAGGATGACGTTTGGGTTTAATTTAATTTGTGTGTGTGTGTGTGTGGGGGGGTACTGGGGATTGAACCCAGAGGCATTCTACCTTCCAGCTACACCCCCAGCCCAATTTTATTTTGTATTTGAAAGGAAGGTCTCACTAGGTTGATGAGTCTCACTACTTGCTGAGGCTGTCCTTGAACCCTGGATCCTACTATCTCAGCCTCACAAGTACTGGGATTACCAGTGTGCACCACCACGCCCCGCTTGGGAAAGGACTTGGTTTGGACTTTTCTGAAATCCCCCTGTGATGAGGCCATCTTGTATCTTCTAGTCTGAGGGCATGGACAAGTTAGGGTCACCTGCCCAGACCTAGCGCTATTGGGATCACTTGTCTCCCAGTGGACAAGCCCAGAGTTCTGTGGCATTAGGACGAGAGCAAGGGTCATGTGCTCATTTGCTGATTCATACCTTAGAACTCAGGAGCAAATGTAAAGCACTATTCTAGAACACTTTGCATTCACATAGGTTAGCTCATTAACATGTGAACGACCCCCAAGAGAAAAGCCCTGATTATCCTGAGCATCCCTCTTTTACTGGTGAGGAACTGAGAGGCACTGGGTAACTTGCCCAAGGTCACGAGCATTGTGCTCTGTTTTGGTCCTTTATTGTAAGAGCACCATGCCCTTGACCACACACTTGCCTACCTCTGGAGGGCATCACTGGTGGGTTAGCTCGTGCCTGTGTCCACGCACGGATGCTGGAAGCATCTCCACCCAGTGTGTGTAGAAGTGGAAGCAGCTCTCCTGTTGGGCTGATCAATGCGCATCGATACCTATTGGCCATTTCCTCTGGGAGCCCTGGATTCATTTTCACTGACTTTCCTTTCTGACTGCTACACCATTGTCAACTGGTGTGTGGGGTTACTTTGGGAGCCTCCTAAAGCTTTCCCCATTTCTCTTCTTTCTGGAACTAGACTGGGTTGTTTCAGAAGCTGTCTACAATTCTGTATTGGCCATTGCATGCTCCCTGACCTACCCTCATCTTCCTCTCCATCTTTTCATTCCCCAAAGACTTCAGTTGCCACTCTGTTCTCATGCCCACTCACAGTAGGCCCTTTCTGTCATTGCCCTTTCCCTGGCCCTGAACATACAGCTTGCCTTTTCTTTGTTTAACTCCTTTCAGTTCAAATGCTGCCTTCTCTTTCTGCCTTCTCCTCCTGCTGTGGGCCCACCTTGCTGCCCTTGAAACTTGCCTGGCATTTGTTTCATTTCTACCATACATGAGAGGTTGAGTTCTTCCCTCAGAGCAGGGAGAATGCTGGCCATTCAATTTTGGCACCACGGTTTATGGCCATTGATGAGGTGCTCAGTAAGAGCAAGAATGAAGGAGGGAGACCTTCATAGAGAAAGAAGCAGAGTGAGGGGTGAGTGACTGGACCCTTAGAGAGAAATGGTCATCCCAGGTATGGCCGGAGGCTGACCCTGATTGGGAGAGGGAGGCTGTGGGCATTTCCTGTCCTCTGCAATCTAGCTTTGTGTCTTGTCTGGAGAAATAGAGGATTCATTTTACAGAGGCAAATTAATATACAAGATAAAAGATTTTTGCCTCTTAGGAATGATAGACATTGTTTTGCTACACATAAGACTGGTGATCTATTTAATGCCAATCCTGGAATACACAGATCACTCAGGTTCCTTGCTGTATGAGCAAGGGGGCCCACTTTTCACTCTGGACTTGAGAGGGGAGAATCTTGGACGCAGAAAGATTCAGTGTTCTAAGTCAAGACAAGAAATTTAATGCGCAGCCTCTGTGGGTGCTGTGTAGCAAACAAAGATGACTTTTAGTTATCTGGAGAGATAAGGCTCCAGGAAGAGGTAATTTATGGCCACTAAGCTGGAGTTGGAGAACTCAAGGGAACCTTGATATATTTTGGACACCTGTCGAGCACCATTAACCTCCAGGTAAGGGATTAAAGTAATGGGGGGAGCCCAGCCAGGTGGCACACGCCTGTAATCCCAGTATTTGGCAGGCTGAGACAGGAGGATTGCTGGTTCCAAGCCAGTGTGTTATAATTTAGCCAGATCCTATTTCAGAATAAAATGAAAATGAAATAGGCTCGGGGGTGTAGCTAAGAGGAGGAATGCCCCCCGCCCCCACGTCCCACACACAAAGAAGTAGTAGAAGTAAACTACTAATGAAAACCTTAACAAGATTATTTTTGTCAAGGTTAATCCTGGCTGGGTTAAATGTCCTCGATAGGTACAAGGTGTCACTTTTTGTTCTATTTGTAACATCTTAGTAGCCTAATACTACCCTGCTGAGAAGGGAACTGATAGCAGTAGGAATACTTTGTAGCTTTTGCTAACCATATATTTGTTTTGTATTGCCCAAATCCTATTTCAGAGAACGCTAAGAAGCACTTTTTTCTTTACCCTCCTTGAATGAATTAATTCCCTCTGAGGCTACTTAGCCAAAGTCAACATTTTTTTTTTTTTTTTAACATTCTCTTTTCAAAATTGAACTTTTCTAGCACCCTGAAGATTTGGGGGCAGTTGGGGACCTCTTTTCCTGAGGGAATCAGAGCACCATGAAATGCATAGTTAAAATGTGGCAGCTGGAGTAAGGAGATCTGATATACCAAAAAATCTTGGGTGCCCCAGAAAATGGGCCTCCTTTGTTCAGATACTTCCTGTTTAAAAGACCAACACTTGATAAGAGGTTCCTCATTATCATCCTGGAGTTTTGAAGTCAGCAAGTTTGGTTTGTTTTCTAACACTGTGTGTTGCCTATCTTTGCCATTTCAAAGCAGTAGGGGTGGGGTGTGGCAAATCACATCTCAGAGCTTATTGGATGATCCTAAATAGCACCACACTTCCTTGCACTGGAGGGGCACTGCCACTTATTTCTAAAGCTGTTTTCTCAACTTTGGTGCTATTGACATTTCGGGCCAGGAAATTTTGTTTGCAAAAGACCTATCCCAGTCTACCATAAAGAGTAAGAAGTTCTACTCTTTCTGGATTTATGGTGTGTGTGTGTGTGTGTGTGTGTGTGTGTGTGTGTGTGTGTGTGTGTGTGTGTTTTACTATTCCTTTAGAGCAGTAATTTTAAACTAGGGGTAATTCTGCCCCTTAGTGGACTTAGTTGTTACATGTTGGTGGGTGAGTTCGTATTACTGGCATCTAGAAAGCAGAGGCTAGGGTAGATGATAAATATCCTACAATGTACAGCCCCCTTCTTCCCAGTAATTATCTGGTCCAAAATGTCTATAGAGTGGAGGTTGAGAAACTGCTTTAGAAGAACATAGTCCATCCCTCCCCCTTTTCAGTTTTCAAGTGCATTTCATGGTCTAACCTTATGGTTTTACAGCCAGTTGATAGCCCCCACTGGGACCAAAGCCCTCAGCTCTCAACAGTGCGCCAGAACTTGGGAAGTCACGGTGGGAAATAGGATTTTACAGAAAATGAATTTGAAGGGAGGTCGCTGGTCCACAGCAGTCAGCAGATGCCCATGATCTCTCACTGGAGGGGGTGGAGGCTCCTGGGGGCAGGAGTCAATAGCTGCTTCTCTGTTTTCAACCAGAGAAACGTGGGCAGTGCCAGTGCTTCAGGCAGATGGGTGGGAAGGAAGTCTGCTCTTGTTCTTGGGAGACTCTCACCCGGCTGTGTTGGAGTTTCCCTGGAGGCTGGGCATCTCCCAGGCTTCCAGACAAGTCAGGTGTGTGAGTTGGTGAAAACGTGAGCTCAGGAGCTTCTGTAGCTGGGGGACAGAGGAGAGGGGCCAGGGACATACACCCAGGGGCAGGGGCAGCCCAGCAGTTCCTGAGACAGGCCACGTGGTGAAATACTGAGTCGGACTTCCTGGGGTTGAATCCTAGCTTGCCACATAACGAGTGGTGTAAACTTGGGCCAGTTATGAAACATCTTAGGCCTCGGTTTCTTCCTCCTATAGAAAGGAGAAATTGCTGAGTAATACCTTAGGAGGGTGGCTGTAAGGACTAAAAAGAGTTAATTTATCAATCTCATAGAACAGTTCTTCAGTTACCGTCAATGCTTTCATGTATTGCTTTTATTTACATAGAAGGAGAAAGACATGCTCCTAGAGACCCTGCTGCCCTACGCAGCTGTACAGGAGCAGAAAGAGACCTGGCTTGGCCCTCTGTCATTTCCAATGGCTTTTTTTGGAGTGTGTGGGACCAAGCTCATTTGTGCTCTCTGTTTAATGTTGGATTCCATCAGAAGACAGAGGGGGTAAAGTTCATGAACCATGGGAAGAAGGAAGTATCTTCCCTGCCCTTTTCAACTTCTTAATTTTTTTGTGCGCACGCGTGTGTGTGTGTGTGTGTGTGTGTGTGTGTGTATGTATGTCTGTGTGAGGAGACCGGGGATTGAACCCAGTGGCATTCTACCTTTGAGCTACACCCTCAGCCCTGTTTATTTTTTGTTCTGAAACAGGGTCTCACTAGGTCGCTGAGAGCCTTGCTGAATTGCTGAGGCTGGCCTTGAGCCTGAAATCCTCTTGCCTTAGCCTCTCAAGTACTGGGGTTACAGGCATGCACCACCATGCCTGGCTCCTTTCAACATCTCAGACCCTCCTTTCCCTGGGCACAGGAGACCCATCCTAACATGCTTTCCTTCTGGTTTTCTGGGGATGCAGTGCCCTCATCTGGGGGTCTCTGGGACATCTTGCCCATTGGCACGCCCCAGCTTGAAGCAGCCGACTAGTGATGCCGCGGGAGAGAGGCAGAGCAACACCGAATGATCAGGGCGTTAGTCCCAACTCCCTTCTACTGGAGGTTCACAGAACCGTTCTGAGGCTGCTCCTTTGGGAAGTCGTCTTCTGTCAGAGTTTGCCAACTGGAGACTTGCTCACCCCTGCTCACCCTTGCCCCAGGCTCTGGCTCCCCACTGTGGAAACCTTTAGTGGTGTCCTGGGCTGAAGTGTCACAGCCCGGGCATGGGAGGTTGGGCTCAAGGGAACTGAACCTGGAGGAAAACCTGCTCCCACGTTCTTTTGGCTCAAGGGGTAGAGGTTCCCTGCCTGCCGTGGGCCCCAGCAGAGAGCTCTTGGCCCCTCATATTCAGATCCTGGGCTACTGAGTATCTCCCCTCCTACTGACACTGGGGAGCCCCAGGTATTTAACAAACCTCAAGGGATTATCTGGGTAGAACCTGTATGCACCAGCCCTTGAATAGCAGGGATGGCTTTATCTTATCCCAGTCTGGAGTCAGGAGTTTGGCCTCGTTCTGTAGTGGCCCCCTCTTTTAGGTGGTCACAAGCTTTTGTGCTATTGTTCATGGATCTCCAAGCCTTTCCTTGACTTCCTTCCCTGGAGGGACCTTGGTCAAGCTTTATCTTAAAGTTCACCGGGAGAGTGTATCTGGCTCTGAGAATCTGGCTGGAACCCTTGGGGCGCACCCACCCACCATACCCCTGGAGACTGGAGGTGCCCCTTAAAAGGCCTTCTCCTTTCGTCTCTCTCTTTTTTTTTGGTGGTAGTGGTACTGGGGATTCAACCCAGGGGCATTCTACCCCTGAGCTATACCTCCAGCCCTATTTTATTTTTTATTTTGAAACAGGGTTTCACTAAGTTGCTGAGGGCCTCACTAAATTGCTGAGGCTGGCCAAGAACCTGAGAGGCTCCTGATTCAGCCTCCCCAGTACTGGGATTATAGGCATGGACTACCACGTCTGGCTCTTAACCTCTTTCTTTTTTTTTTTTTTTGCGGTACTAGGGATTGAATTCAGGGGCATTTTACCTCCAAGCTATACCCCCAGCCCTATTTTTTATTCTTTATTTTGAAACGGGTCTCACTAAGTTGCGGAGTGCCTCACTAGGTAGCTGAGGCTGGCCGCGAACCCGAATCCTCCGGTCTCAGCCTCCCGAATGCTGGGATTACAAGCGTGCACCACCACGCTTGGCTCTCTCTCTCTCTCTTTTATATTCCAGCATTGGGTACTGAAACCAGGCCTCTTCCATGCTAAGCAAGCACTCTACCACTGAGCTACATTCCCAACCCTTTTAATTTTATTTATTATTTTATTTTTGTGACACTGGGGTCACACCTAGGGGCGCTCTACACTGAGTTGCATCCTAGCCCTTTTTATTTTTTTATTTTAAGGCAGAGTCTCAATAGGTCACCCAGGATGGCCTCAAACTTGCGACCCTCCTGCCTCAGTCTCCTGAGTTGCTGGGATCCTAGGCATGTGCAACCAGCCAGAGCTCCTCCTTTCCCATTTGAGGCGCTTCCTCCTCCTCCTTCCTGCTTCCTCCCAAATATTCCCATCTGGATACTGTCCATGAAGCCTTCCAATCATGACCCATCAGTTCCTCCCCCCACACAGAGGACTTACTAAAAGCTTGCCTCTGCCGACACACTCGACACTGTAGGCCACCCTCAGTCTACCCTCCGAGGTAGGCACTTTTACTACCTATGAAGACACCAGGCACAGAACAGGCCAGTACTTTGCCCAAGGGCAAGCTAGAATTCAAAACCAGGCAGTCCAACTGAGTTGGACTTAACCCCCAGCACAGGGCTGCTCCGAACAGCTGGAGACAGTCAATTGAGTTTCAGTTACACCGGGTTATAAGTTGGGTGTCAGCTGGGAAGGGACCTTTGGGAGCATGCGGTCCAGACCCTTCATTTTATGGTTGAAGAAAACCAGCTGCTGTATACTGAAGGCACCAGCCCAAACTCTTATGGGATAAGCCCCAGATCTAGAACCCAGTTTCCTGATCCCTGTCTAGTTTCTCTTAAACACCATCTATGTAGCATGAGCTCTCATCTTTTAGGTGTGGGTTCCTCAAGAACAAAGTCGGAATTTACTTGTGGGCCGTCCCAGAGGGCACCCTGTCATTTATTGTCTAAACAGGGCCATTTTTGAGAGTAAAAGGAGGCACTCACTGTTCATAGTCAGGCCTCTACCACAGGTATAAACCGTAAACCGCGGTTGTCTGGGGCAGGCTGGGATGTGCAGGTGCCTCACCTGTGGTGGGTGTGATCTTGGGGTGGATGGGACAGTAGGAAGGCAGGCTGCACATGGAGCCCAGGGAGAGTGGAGGGATATGGTCCAGCAGGGCACAGTCAGCAGCAGACAGGAGGAGTGGGGCGTGCAGGTGTACGATGAGGCGACGGCTCCTGGGCACGGGGCTGTGCAGGGGTAAGTGGAGCCCAACCGCGAGGGGATCTGGTATACCAGGCAAAGCAGGCAGGTGGGTGGGAGGAGATGATGTCAGGATCCCATGCAGCCAGGGTGCAGGCCTGAGGAGCAAGGGCGGCACAGAGCACCTGTGGGTCTGGAGTAGCCTGCCCGTCCACCGAGTCGCTCTTCCAACTCTTCTTGGCATTCCTGGGTGCCCCCGTAGGTAACCCTAACAAAGACTTCGTGAGCACCCCCTGCACCTTTTGGATTGAAAGAGCCGTTTCGATCCAAATATGAGGTAGGTTTAGCTGGTGCCTTTAGTCCTCTGGGCCCAGGGAGGGTGAAAGAAACAAGGTGTCGAAAAGTGCATTGGCATTGCTGGCTGCAAAGGCCATTTGTGCCAAAGGGCGAATGGGAGTCTGTTAGGGCAGAGGAGGACATTCTGGGCATGGGAGTCGATACGTGCACGTGTTCCCAACCTTTTCAAGACAAGCACCCCTCAGAAGTGATCGGCTGTGTGTGACTCAAGTAACTTCTAAGTCCATATTTTATGACAGTCAAAGAAGCCACCTATTGTCTGCCCTCACCTTCAGTTTGTAATTACTTGTTTTGTGTATTTGCCTCTTGCCATGATCCCCAGCCCCTTGCCAGCAGAGGCTGGGATCTCCTTTACGCTGGTGTCCTCGGCGCCTGGCCCTAGCACGCTCGGTTTGGTGCTCATCTAACCCTGTGAGTGAATGGACTGAGCCAGGATCACGTACGCCTGGGACATCGTATTCCCTCGCAGGGCTGCCCCACCGCCGGAACAGAATGTCTGAGGACAGGAGGGCCCTGGGCTGGGCGTCCCGGAGGCTCATCTCCTGGACCCCTGACAGGTGCTGCGGTCTCTGGCTGTAAGTCCCTGCAGCTCAGAGTGAGAACTGGAAGAACAGGAAACCCGGTGACTCACACGGCCCAACCGGATCCTGGAGGAGTGGTCTGTAGGCCTCCCCAGCAGCTCCACACACACCCCTCGCCCCAGGCGTGTGAGTATGTGGTGTGTCAGGGCTGGAATCTCCCCGAGGTGGCGCGGCGGCCACAGCCAGGGGCCTCCTCATCCCACCTGAAGAAAGCATTGCTGCTGCTCTGTTATTTTGGCTCAGCAGGGTTTCAGAGGACAGGGGACTTAAAGCCCCATGTTCTGCTGCTGTGTGGCTCCTCCTCAACTCCTCCCTTTCCCCCCTTTATCAGAAACATCTGCCCTCGCCTTGGCAACTTTACAGGATAAACTCGCTGCTCTTTGCACAGCCCGGGCCCTCCCAAGAGGAGTCTGGGAGGGCATTATTATAATGAGGTCTTTGATAGCGGGGCCCGGCTGTCCTGGATGGGCACACCTGTGCCCCAGGTTGGGGCCCTGGGCTGGCCACCGGATGTGGTGGGGCCTGCCCAGGAGTGGGCTTGTGGTTTGGAGAAGCTTCTCCAAGCCTCGGTTTCCTTGTCAAAGATTTGTGGTAAAACACTGCCAAGGGAATAATGCAAAAAGTATGAAATTCTTTCGAAACCAAGTCCTAAGCATGCGTCAGCACAGAGTCACCGGAAAGCTGTGTGGGGCTGGATTAAGCTGTGACTCTCTCCTCCCTCTCTCCTCTCCCTCAGTGTTTTGACCACGTGTAGTAGTAGGTAGAACAGGGCCAAGTCAGTGCCCCTCTGCCTTTTTTTTTTCTTCCTGTACTTAAAAAATTAAAGCCTAATACACGTAGGAAACTGAACACATGAGCTAAAGGGTACCCAGATCCAGTAACAGATTTCCACTGTCACCCCCCACTTTGTGGCACTAACACCCTTCTCTCTCACCTTCCAACACCACCAAATATAATCTTATCATGACTTCTAATAGTGCAGAGGTGTGTATGTGTGTGTGTGTGTGTGTGTGTGTGTGTATGTTATTGGGGATCGAACCCAGGGACATTCTATCTCCGAACTACACCCCGGCCCCTTTTACATTTGATCTCTTTATATTTGGATCTCTTTAGGTTGCTGAGAGTCTCACCACATTGCTGAGGCTGTCCTTGAACCTTTGGTCCTCCTGCGATCCTCCTGTCTGAGCCATGAACTGGGATTACAGGTGTGTACCGCCACGCCTGACTACGGATATGTTTTTGTACTTAGTATGAATAGAATCACTTTGTGAGCTGTGAGCGTGCCCCCTTTTGTGTCTGCTTCTTTCACCCGACCTGACATTGTGAGATTCATCTGCGTAGTTGCACATCGCCCGCCCCACCTTGCTCTGACTGTGGGACTGTGGTTGATTTAAAGCAGATAAAAGTTAAAAGGCCCTTCATTACCAGAAGGTACAGCCCTTTCTAACATTCAAAGAGGCCAGATTGGGCCCTTGGCCTAATATATAGATGGCTTGCTTATGCCTTCAGGGCAAGAATGTGTTAAGAAAGCTGATATTCAATCAATTAGTTTGCTTGGGGTCTAGAAGCTACAAGGTAGGAGTTGGCTAGTGTTCCTCCAGTGCCACCTGGAGAGGGGGTTCTAGATATTAACAGAAACATCCAAAGACTGGAGAAAGGAAGTCGGCTGTGCCTCGGTTGTCCCTGCATCCTCTGTTCTGATGCTCCTAAGCTTGTAGAGTCACTTTTTTTTTTTTTTTTTTTTTTGCGGTACTGGGGATTGAACTCAGGGGCATTCTACCTCCGAGCTACACCCCCAGCCCTATTTTTTATTCTTTATTTTGAAACCGAGTCTCACTAAGTTGTGGAATGCCTCACTAGGTAGCTGAGGCTGGCCGCGAACCCGGATCCTCCGGTCTCAGCCTCCCGAATGCTGGGATTACAAGCGTGCGCCACCATGCCCGGCTGAGTCACTTTCTTATTCTATTTGATCACTTGAATTCACGCTCCTGCCAGGAGGGTGTGTCCTCTAGAAATGACTAGTGAGCATTTGCTCATTCATGTATTCTTTATTTTCTGCTTGCTTACTGAAAGGATTTGGCAGTTTGGGTCAACTTGCAGTAAAAAGGATTTTTTAGAATGGGAGTCATTGAACTGGCAGGAATGATTCTCAAAACAAAACAAAACAAAACACAACCCCAAAACCTTAGACTAAGGAGTTAATTTGAGTTGAGGACAGAGCTCTGAGCTTCCTGGCAGTCAAGGCAAAAAGGACAGTCATCCCCTGAGTCATTATTTTCATCTCATTGGTCCTTAGCTGGGAAAGTGTGATTGGCAGTCAAACTTTTTTCTGACACTAAAACTCAAAGAGAATTGACCAGCCAAGGAAAGGTTAGTAAATAACACATCGCTCTACACCGTGGGGTGGTCTTTATGGCCCTCGCTTCCAGCGATTCCTTGATTATGTTAGAGTCACATTTGGCCAGCTACTTGAAACTACGAGTTTCTTGTTTCCTAGATGGGAGAAAACCTGTTTGGTTATGTTCGTGCTGGGAACATCTAAGAAATTCAGTATTTTGTTTTCTCTTTTTGATCTGTGGTGGCCTCATTTGAAATTTCTCAGATTCTATATTGTGCTAGTTGATTATGAATAATAAACTTACAAATAAAGAGCCCTTAAAGAAAAAACATGACAGAATTAAATCATACTAAAAGGAAGCAGCTCAGTAGGGAGGTAATGTAATGTAGTGTTTGAATAACTTTCTGGCACCCGGGATTTATAATCTTTGAAGATCTTGGGCTTGTCTACACTTTCTGAGCCTTGTCACACTGTGGTCTCCACAGTGTGGAGTGTGAAAGCTCTTTCCTTCCTTCCTTCTTTCTTTGTTTTTTTGGTACTGGGGATTGAACCCAGAGGCATTCTGCCTTCGAGCTACACCCCCAGCCCAATTTTATTTCTTATTTGGAAACAGGGTCTCGCTACTTGCTGAGGCTGTCCTTGAACCAATGTCAGATCCTCCTATCTCAGCCTCTCAAGTAGTGGAATTACAAGCATGCACCACCCACCACGCCTCGCTTGTGAATGCTGCAGAAACCTAAACCTGTGACACCTCCGGGGCTGCTTTGCATTGTGCCTGCCTTCCTGATCTACCAAGGCCCACCCCTCCATGCATTCCACAGACTTTTATTGGCCTATAATTTGACCAGTAAATCTCTGCTATCTTGTAAAGTCCTATAGAACAGAGATCTTGGTTTCCAATTTTTTTTTTTTTTAAACTGGGGATTGAATCCAGAGGCATACTACTGTTTAGCTACACCCCCAGCCAACCCTTTTTTATTTATTTATTTTTATTTTGAAACAAGGTCTCACCTAATTGCTTAGGGTCTTGCTGAGGCTGGCCTCGAACCTGCGACCCTCCTGTCTCAGACTCCCAAGTACTGAGATTATATGCTTGTGCCTAATCATATTCTACTATATGCCCAGGTGTAGTACTTTACCTTTTTTTTTTTTTTTGCGGTACTGGGGATTGAACTCAGGGGCATTCTACCTCTGAGCTACACCCCCAGCCCTATTTTTTATTCTTTATTTTTTAAATGGGGTCTCACTGAGTTGCGGAGTACCTCACTAGGTAGCTGAGGCTGGCCGTGAACCCGGATCCTTCAGTCTCAGCCTCCCAAATGCTGGGATTACAAGCGTATGCCACCACGCCCGGCTGTACTCTACTTTTTAAGGGGAGGCACTGGGCATTGAACCTAGAGGCATTCTACCTCCAAGCAACACCCTCAGCCCCTTTTAAAACTTATTTTGAAACAGGGTTGAACTAATTTGCTGAGGGTCTGGCTAAATTGCTGAGGCTGGCCTTGAACCTGTGATCCTCCTGTCTCAACCTCCCAAGTACTGGGATTACAAGTATATCCCACCACACCTGGCTGGATTTATAGTACTTTATGTAAGCAAACTGTCAAAGTTGGAATATTGCTGTCTTGTAGACATAATTGGATCTGGTCAATTTCTCACTGAGACCAGATAGGCTGGGCACAGGATCTTAGTACTGGCCTCCAACCATTCCAATTGGATTTGGTCTGTGAAATGAGGTGAGCCCTTCTGGGCCAACAGGGTTGACTTTCATCTGGGTGATCCGGAGTCTAATCTCAACTGTGTGGCCTTGTCCAAGGCTGCTCCCTGATGGGCATCAATTTCTCAGAGGATCCCTCTGTAGGCCTTGCCTCCTGGTCTTTCCTTCCTGGATCCTCATACGTGCCGAGGGCCGTGCCTGACCCAACCTGCCCACTGTGCACTTTGAGGTGGGACCTCTGTAAGAATGACCTTTGGCTTTCTCCATTCCTTACTGTGTTTCTAGGACACAGTTCCCCTCCTTGTACTGCTGTTCTAGAAGGCATTTGGGGCACTTAAAGGGATGGGTATTAATGGCTTTCCATTTTGGATATTATCTTATTTCATAATCAATATAGAGTTAATTTCTATTTAGGGCTTTCTCCAACCCCTTTCCCCCCAATTCTATAGAGGAAGAGTTTATGTCAGACTGCTGTGTTGTAGGAAAACCGAAACTGACCAAAATTACCCAATGAGGAAGTTCTGATCTCCACATTGCTGAATAGATAACAACTAAAACTACTATCTCTTTCTCTCTAACACACACACCCTTGCCTCTGGCAAGCAGGCTTTGTTGTAGCCTGCCTCTGGTTCCCCTTTCTTTTCCCCAGATAGAGACTTCAAGGGAAGCAACCCTGTGCCTCAGAGAAGGCTCTGCCATGTTAATCCTGAGTGTGACTGAGTTGGGTGGAGAAAGGTCCTTGGCCTTCAGAGGGTGCCACTCGGCAGAAAGAAATCTAGAAGGAAGGAGGAGAAGGGGAGGAAAGAAGGCAGGGCGATGTGAAACTTCATGTTGAGAACCTCAGTTACCCTCACATCTGTGCGCAGGGCTCTTCATCCCATTTTATTGTATTTATTATTTTTTGTGGTGCCAGGGATTGAACCCAGGGGCATTCTACCTCTGAGCTACACCCCCCAGCCCTATTTTTTATTCTTTATTTTGAAACAGGGTCTTACTAAGTTGCAGAGGGCCTCACTAAGTAGCTGAGGCTGGCCGCGAACCTGGATCCTCCAGTCTCAGCCTCCCAAGTACTGGGATTACAAGCATGCACCACCATGCCCGGCTTCTTCATCCCATTTTATAGTGAGGAAACTGGGCTTCCCCAGTGTGGCACACCTGTGAAGGTGCTGCAGCTGGTCTCGCACGCTGGTTTTTCTCGTGCCAAAGCCCTCACTTTACCATCACTACCTACAAAATGAGGATTGGCCAGAATGATTCTGCTTGATAGCTTCCAACAACTTAAATCTCTTTCCAGCAAGTGCAGGGGCCGTCTCTCCAACTCCCAGCACCCTGGATCAACACGGGATTAGTGCACAGGCACACATTTGGACTGATGTCTTAACTATTGGTTTTCAGAGACCCCAAGCGGGAAGGTGGTCAGGATGAGCTTAACCAGTGTTGACCAGAGCATGGCCAATCATTGGCACATATTGGATGGTCGGAACCTGCCCAGGACAGGGGAGGACATTTGAGCCTCCAGCCGTAGGGGTGTCCATTTGGTTAGTCTGGAATGAATGTTTGGAATTTATCTCTGATCAAGGAAAAGCTTCCTAACTCCGACCGGCAATGGAACTTAGAGAAGCCATGAGCTTCACATGCTTAGAAGCACTCAAACCCGGGCCGGATGACTATCTACTGGAGTGAGAGAGGCAAGTTGACAAACACAGCTGCTGTGCTTCCTGGGAGATGGAATGATTTCCCCAGGGCCTGCCTTTCTCATAGCGGATTTTTTTTTTAGCTGTCCTCTCACTGCTAGGTGTCCACATGGCATCTCCTACCTGGCTCCCTCCCCTGGCCGTGGGCCTGGTGCTTCTTCTCTCCAGCTGTACTCTTGGAGAGAATTGGCAAGATTCTGAAAACTTCCCTCCCACTCTGAGAAAACCCTCCGTTGCATGGAGGCTGCGTCTTATTTCTTCTGACTTCCACTTCCCTGGTTTCTATTCACCAGCATGGCAAGTTTACCAGCACGCAGGGCTCACTGAGGCTGACTGGGCTCCAGTGGGGTGTTTTGGAATGAGGGGAAGTTTGGGCCAAGATGCTGCACTTGTATCTTGCACAGGGGTTCCATATCTTTCTTTCATGTGATGGAGCAAAAACCAAGGTCCTGGAAACCACAGGGGAGGCAGGGAATGCCTACCCACATTAGGAAGGCCACAGGACAGGCAAGGGTAGTGACCCCAAGGGCCTGGCCCTGGAGCCATAGACCTCTGTTTGGACCCCAGCTCTGCCCCTTACTACTCGAATGACCTGTACAACAGGGGTACAGAAGTTCTACAAAAAGACAATGGAGACCAAACCAGTAGAGCCTTAGGTTGGCCCCTGATGGGTTGGAAATGCTTGATAAATGCTTAGCTACTGTTATCTATCATCATTACCATCATTGTTTTCATCTGCCATCGGATGCTTGAAAGATGATTATAATCTACTGGGCAAAGGGCAACAGGACTCGAGTAAAGGGTGACTGTTAATTTGATTCCTTGAGAGTTAAGGATGGATAATTAATATCTGACTGGATTGCTAACCAGTCTTGTAGCAGTTTACATGTCAAAGATAAGCTAAGAATGGCTGCGGAAGAACTTGCCCTTTCTGGGCATGACCTTATACTTTGGGAAGTGGTGGTAGGTCCTCTTGACACAAGGCAGGACATGCTCTGCTCTTCCACATGGGGACTCTTCTGGTGCCTACTGACATCTCTGGAGGGCGTACCAGTAGTGACACTTTTTCTAGGGTTCTCCTCTATTTGGGAAAAAAGTAAGACAGGAGGTTGAACTTTGTCATGTGTCACACTCATGACAACGTCCTGAGACAAGTCTGCTGCCCCTGACCTGCCAGGCCAGCGCCGGGGACCATCCTCTGTTCTCTGCCTTTGTCTCTGGACGAAGAGATGGGTGATCCCTGGAATAGAAGAGGGGCCTCAGTGGGTGTGGGCAGCCCGAGTTCACTGCGGTGCTGTTTGGCCTGTAGACCTGCTGCAGTCCAGCTGGAGAGGGACGGTCATCGGGCACAAGAAAGCAGGGCGGCCAGGCTGCTCCATCTGGACCCAGCTCTGCCCTTTGAGCCTGTGTGACTTTGGGCCAGTCGCACAGTGGTGGTAACACTACCCACCTAGGTGGAGTGATGCACTGGGCCCGAAGCCTCAGGAACAGGCTCTGATACCAAGCAGGTGCTCCGGAAGGGCTCGCAGTGCTGTTGTTGCTCATGAGGGCATCTCAGGATGGCCTGGTGTCAGCCTCTGGTCTGGGTGGTCCCAGACTTGTGCACCCTAGTATCTGGGACGCTGAGGTCATTGGCCAGGCCCTGAGAGGCTAAGGCAGCAGATGCAAAGCAAATGAGGTGTCAGGAGCCCAGAGTGAAACCAGATGGACAACTGGGTTCTTCCTGGTTTACTCCAACAGACTAGTCTGAGATAGCTTTTTAATATGTGGGCCTTTCGGGGAAATTCTCATATGTGCAATTCTAAGCCCAAAAGACAAGCCTGGCCTGGTCCCTCTCCAGGCTAAGGGAAGGGGTGGAGCAGTGGCCAGGGGCCTGATCCGCAGGAGGAAGTCGTGCCACCTCATGGTCGCCTCTGCCCACAGGAGGGTTGTGTTCATCCACTCCTTGTGTTCTAAGCGCTGGCCACTGCGGAGGGGGCGGCATATGCACCGTAGAGCCTCCTTCATCCTGCTCAGAGCGGCTTCCAGCATTTGACCCCAGACTCTGGTCTTTCTGGTTGATTAGAGGTCAGTATGGGTCAGGACTTTTTGAAATGATCTGAGCGCCCATCTCATTATCCTACAGGGGCAGGAACAGTCCCAAAGAGAAGGGAGTGCCTAGCCCCCATGTGGAGTTAAGGATCAGCCTGGAAAGGAGAAGGTGTGAGTAAGGGGCCTTCTTCCTTCTTTTCATTTGTCACAAAGGGGGGCACTATATTTGCTCTTAGGATTAAACAGTTTTTCCGCTGTCCCTCTGGAAATCCTAGGCTGCAGGTCTAGTTAAAATTCAGGGGGGCCTGACAAAAATGCTAGAAAATATAAAAGGCTACAATACTAATGAGCACAATGGTCTGAGAAAGCTAGTTATGAAAGTTAAGGCTCTGGCATGGGCGTTGGGCCAGGACAAAGGACAGACAGAAAGGCTTCACTAGTTCCTCGAAGGAGGAGCACCCGCAGTGGTCGTCAGCTAAGCTTTGCTCTGGGGAATCGTGCTTTTCAGAGCCCCAGGGTAGGGGTGCAATGTCCCTTCTAGTTAGTCGCTCAAGCTGCTGGTGAGGACAGGAGGGTTGCTTGCTTTAGATCCTGGGGACACAGCTGGGCTCTGGCCCACGGCTCCTGACTCTCCGTACCCCGCCGTCTGGACACTGTCACAGACACTGCTGCTGAGAACAGTGTGGAAGCTCACGCACCTCTGTGGATGTTTCTTTCAGGGTCTTTCCTGATTGGAGGAAACTGGGACTATATCCATGGCCAGAGCAGATGAGAACTTCCACAAAAAGGAGACTTTCTGAGAGGAGTTTCTGATGCTTCTCTTTCTGGTGTTCAGTCTGGGAAAAGTTTGTATAAATTTATGTTGGAAAGTCGATCAGTGAAATAACTAGGGAGAGTTGCGCCCACCTCCGAGCACGGGCGAGGTTGGGTTTTCATGTGTACAGAGCACTTGCTGGGTTCCAGGGATGACGGGTGGGCAAGTAGGCTTGGTTCTTCTAGCCTTTGGTGCTTATGGTTTGGATGCTAACGCAGATGATCTCCATCTGACAATGGTTCAACTCATTATTTTTCCACTTTATGATGGTGGGAAAATGCTACACATTCAGCAGAAACCATTCTTTGCATTTTGATCTTTGTCCTGGCTAGTGATATATGTAGCACGGTACTCTTTCTTCATGCTGGGCAGCAGCAGCAAACCATAGCTCCCAGTCAGCCATGCAGTCACAAGGGTAAACAACCAGTATCCTGTCACCGGATTAGTGTGGCTAAGGTATGACATTCCCTGGTTTAGGGCTTAAATGCATTTTTTTTTTTTTTTTTGCGGTATTGGGGATTGAACCCAGCGGCATTGTACCTCAGAACTACACCCTCAGCCCTATTTTTTAGTCTTTATTTTGAAACAGGGTCTCACTAAGCTGCGGAGGGCCTCACTAAGTAGCTGAGGCTGGCAGTGAACCCGGATCCTCCTGTCTCAGCCTCTCAAGTACTGGGATTACAAGCATGGGCTACC
This sequence comes from Graphiurus murinus, assembly GCA_004027655.1. NCBI lineage: Eukaryota > Metazoa > Chordata > Mammalia > Rodentia > Gliridae > Graphiurus > Graphiurus murinus. Next base: position 22,782 of record PVLC010017408.1, read on the forward strand.
ATGCCCAGCTCTTAAACACATTTTCAATTGGAGATATTTTCAATTTAGGGTGCGTTTATCAGGAAGGAACTTCACCCTCCCTAAGTCCAGAAGAGCTTCTGTAAATATTTGTTTTCAAATAGAGTTGGGAAGGGAACAGCTTGGGCCCTTAAAATGGCAGGGAGGCCTGGCTATTGCCCTGAGGAAGATCACAGTAGTCTTCTGTAGAGAGGCTTGAGGGCTGGCAAGAGACAGGCAGGGCATACAGCTGCAGGGCCTTCAGGCATGGCTCTGAGGCAGCAGAGGGCAGGTTGGGGAGCTGGAGCTGGGATAGTATCTGCACAATGGGTGCAGAGACGTACCCTATAATTAGGAGGTGGGCAGAGGACAGATCATGTAGACTTTGGAAGGATTTTGGATTTTATTTCAATGGGAAACCACTGATAGAATTTAAACAAGGGGAAAGCAGAGTCAGGCTAGGGGTTGGAAAATGGAGCCAGGGATTATATATATCCTGGTAAGAGGTGGTAACTGCTTGGATTGGAGTGAGGATATAGGATTGGATGATAGGCCATATGAGGTGCATGGGGGAACAGAAGAGGGTCAGTAATGAACCTCAGTACCAGTAATGCTGTCAGGCAGGTGTTTCTTTCTTTTTTTTTTTTTTTTGCGGTACTGGGGATTGAACTCAGGGGCATTCTACCTCCGAGCTACACCCCCAGCCCTATTTTTCATTCTTTATTTTGAAACCGAGTCTCACTAAGTTGCGGAGTGCCTCACTAGGTAGCTGAGGCTGGCCGAGAACCCGGATCCTCTGGTCTCAGCCTTCCGAATGCTGGGATTACAAGCGTGTGCCACCATGCCTGGCTTGTTGTTGTTTTTAATTGGTGCATTGTATTCATATATCTTTGTTAGGTACAAGCTGGTAAAGGCAAGGCAGATGTTTCAATTCAACTTCTTTCCCAACTGGCCTTCCCCCTGGTCTTTACCATTCTGTAGAAATAATATTAAACCTGTATTTATTACTTTGGTTTTATTATTATTATTTGTGGTACTAGGGATTGAGCCTGGGGCACTCTACTTCTGAGATACACCTCCAGTCCTTTTTCTTTTTCTTTTATTTATTTTTTATTTTTATTTTTATTTATTTATTTATTTTTTGTGGTTCTCAGGGGCATTCTACCTCCGAGCTACATCCCCAGCCCTTTTTTATTCTTTATTTTGAAACAGGGTCTCACTAAGTTGTGGAGAGGCTCACTAAGTAGCGAGGCTGGCCTCGAACCCTGATCCTCCGGTCTCAGCCTCCCAAATGCTGGTATTACAAGCGTGCGCCACCACGCCTGGCCCGGGAGCACTCTACTTCTGAGATACACCTCCAGTCTTTTTTCTTTTTTCTTTTGAAACAGATTCTCCCTAGGTTTCTGAGAGTCTCACTACTTGCCGAGGCTGTCCTGGAACCTATGATCCTCCTGTCTCAGCCTCCTGTTTTGATTTTTAGCTTACAAAAAGACAAAATCTTGATAAAGCAATTCCTGTTAGTAGTCTTTAAAAATCACCTCCTGTCCATGACAGGTTTTACTCTTTTGAAGGGCTAAATGATATTCCACAACATAGGCCTATACTTCACATATATTTTTAACATCAAGGTTTCTGTTCTTGTTTTCTGCCTCTTTCAGGTTGACCAGTATCTCTACCACATGCGTCTCTCTGATGAGACCCTTTTGGAAATTTCTAAGCGGTTTCGCAAGGAGATGGAGAAAGGGCTTGGAGCCACCACCCACCCCACTGCTTCAGTGAAGATGCTGCCCACCTTCGTGAGGTCTACCCCCGATGGGACAGGTACTGCACCTGGCAGGTGGCTGGCTCTGAGTGTCCCTTGACTGAGGGGCTATTTGGTTGTCTTTGCCCAGAGACCTGAAGAACTATGTGTCAGTGCAGATTCTTTGCTTTTAAGCCTACGTGGCCACCCCAGGCTAATGTAGGCATACAAGGAAGGAAGGGAAGGCTGCAGGATGGGGTGGACAGGAAGTCAGGGAAGCTGGTGGCCTTGGCAGTCTGAGTTGAAGCACCTCTATGAGTCAGCCTTCCCTGGACACTGCTGATGGCTATTTGACTTTCATCCATGTGCCGAGAATGGCTTCTTGGCTCGATGTGGGGTTTTATAGCCCCACAGAGATTGCCCTCCGTGATGATAAAGAACCAATAGGCACACCTTGGTGGTCACAGCTGTAGCTATGGCAGCTGCTCTGGCCTACTGGTACCCACGCCCTTACCTGCACATCCTAAAGGTGTGCTGGAGAAGTAGCGATGCTCAGATTGTCCCAGATTGTTTCTTGAACTCAATGAAAAAAAAAAAATACTAGAAATCTAAATAAACTTGGGGAAAGTGTGAAGAACCACAGTGCACACGAAGGTATTCAAGGCTCCGAAGTCTTGTAGTAAGAATCTGTTAAAGCTGGGCGTGGTAGTGCATGCCTATAATTCCAGTAACTTGGGAGGCTGAGACAGGATTGTAAGCTCGAGGCTAGCCTCAGGACATAGCAAGACCCTGTTTCAAAATAAAAAAAATTAAAAAAGGACTGGTGTGCAGCTCAGTGGTAGAGGACCCCTGGGTTCTACTACCAGTGCCCCCTCCCCACCCCCCCCACAAAAGAACCTGTTAAGCTTTGTTTAATCCCCTTTTTGGCTCTATTTGGATACAGAACCCCTGTGCATGGCGTACCACCCAGCAAATGATTTTATCATACAAGTGGAGATTAAAGTAAGGGCTGGATCCCAGAAGGCCTTGCACATGAGCCTGAGCCCCCGGTCTTTCTTCCGTAGGTGTGGGGGAGTCAGTGGAAGTCTCTGAGGGGTGTGAGCTGTCTGGGTGATGTCACATCGTCCTCATAGCAGTAACTGTGGTGTGGAGGGGGAGCCGGGGGGGCGATAGGAGAACACACACAGCCCTGGTGGGTTGTAATGGACAGGGAGGGGAGGAGATTCCAAGGGGATGTCGGAGCGGGAGCACGGCATCCTGGATGCCTCATCCCCGGGGAAGCGATGAAATTGAGCTACGTCAGAGCTGCCACATGGTTGTGGCATTTAATCCTCACAGTGGTCCAGTTTATAGGTGAAGCCCCAGTGAGGCCCATGACAACTTGGGGTTGATTTGGGGGAGCTCCTCACATCCCAAGGAAAGGGGAAAGAGCCCGAAAGCAGTTGCCAGGGCAGCAGAAGAACTGGGAAGCTGAGTCCAAGAACTTGAGGGAGGAGAGAATTCCAGCAGGAGGACTGCTGGCCACTGGGAGAGGCGTCTGCAGAGGGGTGGAGGGGCGGGGGCTCCCGGGGGCCTGGGACAGGGCTGTGTGCCACGTGCCTGACCACTTCCATCACCTCTGTGTCCTTGAGGCTCACAGTCTTGAGAGTCTCTAGGGACCTCGGTGTCTAGCAGGACTTGGTGCTGTTCCTAAAATAGGTCTATGTTTGCTGAAGCCTTGGGGCCCGGCCTGGACCCAGCACTGAGGGTGTGACCTTGTACAGGGTCATTCTGAGCAGGCGCCTCTCAGCCCTTCTAAGAGCCCCAAGAGGTGGGGACAGGGGGAACTCCAGAGTCCTCTAGATCAGCACGTTTACTGTACCTCTTAAACTGGAGGCCACACCCGTTCATATCTTTTCTGTTTGACATTCTGATAAATGTACTGGCTTCTGAAGGACAGTCTTTTTTTTTTTTTTTTTTTGCGGTACTGGGGATTGAACTCAGGGGCATTCTACCTCCGAGCTATATCCCCAGCCTTATTTTTTATTCTTTACTTTGAAATAGGGTCTCACTAAGTTGTGGAATGCCTCACTAGCTAGCTGAGGCTGACCTCGAACCCGGATCCTCCAGTCTCAGCCTCCCAAGTGTGCACCACCACGCCCAGTCTGAAGGACAGTCTTTAGCCCTAGCACCAAGTAAGTACTCTAAATAGAGTCCAATTACATATTATGGGATAAGGTCTAGCTTGAGCACTTCCATATGTTAACTCATTTACTTTTCACAAAACCCTATAAGGTAGGTACAAATTTCATCTACCTTTTTAGGTAAAGAATTTGAGTCTTGGATGGTCAAATAACTTGTTAAAGATCGCAACAGCTAAATGAGAGGCTGAGCCAGGAATCAAACCTGTGTAAGCTAAAGTGGAGGTATCAACCCCATGCCCCATGTATTAACGGGTTCCTCCAGGCCTGTGCCTGTGCACTCGGCACAGAGCAAATGCTCAACTAAAAGTGTCCGAAATGAGGTTGGGGCTGGTAGTTTAGTCTTATATTATAGACAGGGGAATAAGTTTGTTGAGGCAAATGAATTATGGGGCAAGTTGTCTCTATGACACTATCTGCAATTCCATTTCCAAGTAGATACCCAGAACAAACTCCCATATGGATCCAAGGAGACATGACCAATCATGTTCATAGCAGTGTAACTTATACAATGACAGAATTGCAGAAGCAGAGTATAACATATTCACATCACAGAATACTGGATGACACGTTACATAAGAGCATATGTAAATATGGTCTATCTCAAAAATGAGCAAAAAGCACTACTAGTTATGCCTCTTAGTAGTTGAATGTAAATAATAATAATAATAATAATAATAATAATAATAATAATAAGATAATAATAATAATAATAATAATAATAATAATAATAATAAAAAAGCCTGACTTGGTGGTGCACACCTGTAATCCCAGTACTTGGGAGGCTGAGACAAGAGAATTGCAGGTTCGAGGCCAGCCTCAGCAACTTAGCAAGACCCTGTTTCAAAATAAAAAAATAATAGGGCTGGGAGTGTGCTCAGAAGTAAAATGCCCCTGGGCTCCGTCCTCAGTACCAAAAAAAATAAAAAATTAAAAAACACCCCAAAGCCATGCTATACATTGCTTATGGACCAACACACATACACACACATTATGATGTTATTAGTATATAAACTGGAATGTATACATCACATAATGATTGGGGTTGTTTCTGGAGAGAGAGAGGAAAATGGGGCTGGAGAGGGGAATGGGAGGGAATCCAAAGGGGGGTAGTATAAAGTTTTTTTGAGCCTGTGTTCTGTCATTTGGTAGTATGAGTATGCAATGTGCAACAAGGACTGGGGACTCCTAAATCCACAGTGATTACCAGAAATGGAGTCTCTTATTGTTGGCACCCAGTGAAATGCTGAGAGGAAAGACCAAGGGTAAGCCGGGCGTGGTGGCGCACGCTTGTAATCCCAGCATTCGGGAGACCGGAGGATCCGGGTTCGCGGCCCGCCTCAGCTGCCTAGTGAGGCACTCTGCAACTTAGTGAGACCCGGTTTCAAAATAAAGAATAAAAAATAGGGCTGGGGGTATAGCTCGGAGGTAGAATGCCCCTGAGTTCAATCCCCAGTACCACAAAAAAAAAAAAAAAAAAAGAAAGACCAAGGGTGCAGCTTTGGGCAGCAGGGCAGCAGTCTTCTCCCTAGACGGTCGAATGCAGCTCTGGGGCCTCCGGGTACCCCTCCTTCCTGGCCAAGGCCACCGTCCGGGCTCCTGTTGTTGCTAGGGGCGATAAAGTGTTTCTTCGACAGAAGACTCAAGACCTTTGCTCCAGTGGCGTCTATTAAACACCACCGTTATCATCACAGCCTTTGTTTCTCAGCCTGTTTATTTCCAGTATTATGTTTCAAATCTGAGGAATTACACCCTGGATCTAAAAACCTCTAGTCTAGAATTACCTAATCCTTAAGTCAACAGCTTTCTAACTTTTCTGGACTATATCCTCACAGCAAGAGACACACACGTGCATAAATATTTATATCAAACGGCACAAGGTTCAGGGAACGATGTTCTTTGTTCTTAAATATGATGCGGTTCGATCCCTTAACTTCCTTTAAGAAAGTTGCTAGCCAGAATCTACTAATTTTTTTTTGTTGTTGTTACTACTGGGAATGGAACCCAGAGGCATTCTACCTCCCAGCTATACCCCCAGCCTTTATTATTTATATTTTTTGTTTTGGAACAGGCTCTCATTAGATTGCTAAGAGTCTTGCTTTGTTGCTGAGGCTAGTCTTGAACCTGTAATCCTTCTGTCTCAGCCTGAGACGAGAAGTACTAAGACTAGAAGGATGTACCACCACTCCTGGCTACTAAATGTTTTTCAATTAGAAGTTTGAAAGCTGCTGCCTAGGCCGGGCGTGGTGGCGCACGCTTGTAATCCCAGCATTTGGGAGGCTGAGACCGGAGGATCCAGGTTCGAGGCCAGCCTCAGCTACCTAGTGAGGTACTCCGCAACTTAGTGAGACTCGGTTTCAAAATAAAGAATAAATAATAGGGCTGGGGGGTAGAGCTCCACAGGGGGCAAGATGCTCAAAGGCCACTCTGAACACCTTTGTTCCATAGATTGAGTGGGATATGTGTGTGAAGAAGCAGGTTAGCATAGATAAAATTACAATGGATATAAATGGTCCAAGAATATCTTACTTGGATGACTGAATTTAGTGTCGGCCAGGGAATGTGCGATTGTTATGTGTTTATTAAATATTTTAAAATGTTTAAGGAAGTGGAAATATTAACTATTCCAGTTTGACTATTTCATACTGTATGTATGTATCGAATTATAACATGGAATCCCATGAGTTTGTACAATTAAAATAATAATTTAAGCCGAGTGTGGTGGTGCACGCTTGTAATCTCAGTACTTGGGAGGCTGAGACCGGAGGATCTGGGTTCGAGGCCAGCCTCAGCTGCTGAGTGAGGCACTCCGCAACTTAGTGAGACTCGGTTTCAAAATAAAGAATAAAAAATAGGGCTGGGGGTATAGCTCAGAGGTAGAATACCCCTGGATTCAATCCCCAGTACCACACCCCCCAAAATAATAATAATTTAAAAATTAATAAATATAAAATGTTCTTTTTCTTGCCTTTTCCCAGTTTTAAAAAGTTCAAAGGATTCCACAGCAAACATCTATATTTTACTAGATTTGCCTTATCATATCTGTCCATCCTTTTTTACCCATTAGTCCATCTTTTGTCGTTTGTTGCATTGCAAAGTAAATTGCAGAAATTAGTTCATTTCAACTCTAAAACATGAGCATGTGTAGAGTTCAACTAGAGTTCAGTATTTGTTCTTCTTCCTTTTGGTGTGAAATCCACATGCAAAGAGATGACAAATCTTGAGTGTATCATTTGATGAGTTGACAGAAATACATACACTTACTTAATACATCTCTCATCAATACATCCCAGAAAGTTCCCTGATGCCCCTTCCTAGTCAGTCCCTGTCCCTGAGCACCAAAGGCAGTCATGTTTGAATATTTTCCCACGTGTATTAACTGCCCATTCCAGAACTTTACAAAAATAAAGTCTTTGACTTTATGAAAATCACAAATAAACTCACCTAACATGAATAAAGTCTTTGACCTTATGAAAGTCTTTTACTTACCATAATGAGAGATTTATTTCATGTTTTATCCACCAGTAGCTTTTGGAGGTTGATTCCACGGTATGATGTGAATATGACATGAATTTTGATGGACACCCAGGGAGTTTCTAGTTTTGGCTATTACGAGTAGAACTGATACAAGCATTCTTTTTTTTTTTTTTTTTCAGTACTGGGGGCTGAACCCAGGGGCATTCTATCTCCAAGCTACACCCCTAGTCCTATTCTTTTATTCTTTATTTTGTAACAGGGTCTCACTAAGTTGCAGAGGGCCTCATTAAGTAGCTGAGGCTGGCCACGAACCTGGATCCCCCTGTCTCAGCCTCCCAAGTACTGGGATTACAAGCGTGCGCCACCATGCCCGGCTTGCTACAAGCCCTTTGCGGACACAAGTTTTTACTTTCTTGGATAAACAATTAGGAATAGAATTACTGGGTCATAGTTTAGTATACCCTTAATATTTTAAAAACTGTCAGACCTTATTCCCAAGTTGTTGAAGAGTTTTATTCTTCCACTAGCAATGTATAAGAATTCTGTATGCCTCATTCTCATTATTATTTTTGGGGTAAAGAAAGCATTCATTTGTATCTTCCAGGCATGATACCATCTTGACCTCTCTAGGTATCCTTAGACTTCCCTAGACTTATGCCACCGCTGTACAGAGGACTGTGGCACCAGCCCTAACCACAGTAGTGTTCGGGGGCCCACCACACACACATCACAAGGATCCGGCTTTCAGAGGACAGTTCATCTAAAGAGGGAATACAGGAATAATTGACATCATGTAATACTAAGCTGTTTGCATAAATCTATTATATTTTCCACAAAAACTTTATAAAAGAGACATTCCCACTTTGACAATCAGGCAACTGAGATGGGTGTGGTAGTGCATGACTGGTAGTTGGGAGGCCTAGATAGGAGGATCACAGGTTCAAGGCCAGCCTCAGCAATTTAGTGAGACTGTTTCAAGAATGTTCCTAGGTTCAATTCCTAGCAACACACACACACACACACACACACACACACACACACACACACACACACACACACGGTAACTGAGGCTAAAAGGATTGATGATTGTCAAGGTCAGCTGTGGCCAGTTGGTGAGCACTGAGATTTAATCTCAGGTATCTCTGACTCCAAGGCCAGAAGATTCAGTTTATTTTGGTTCATGTTGCTGAACAAAAATTTCTAGGGCAAATCCGATTATCTTTCTATTTTTTTATTTATTTTTTTTGCGGTACTGGGGATTGAACTCAGGGGCATTCTGCCTCCGAGCTATACCCCCAGCCCTATTTTTTATTCTTTATTTTGAAACCGAGTCTCACTAAGTTGTGGAGTGCCTCACTAGGTAGCTGAAGCTGGCCTCGAACCCGGATCCTCTGATCTCAGCCTCCCGAATGCTGGGATTACAAGCGTGCGCCACCACGCCTAGCTCCGATTATCTCTTTAAATAGATCACAAATATGAGTTGGCTTTGTGCTGTTAAAATAAGCTCAGAAATATCCCAACTGAAAATCTACAGCTGTTCCAGCCACATGTTCTAATTTAGAAATGAAGCATCTTCGTGGTGTGTGGATCACCTCTGCTAGATTGGATATAATCGCCTTAGGAGGCAGAGAGAAGCTAAGGGAGTGTCTAATTGATTGCTTATCACTTCCCCGCTTCCCTGAATTGTGGAGTTTATCTCCGTCCTCTAGACACCATCCCTAGGGAATTGTGATGGTGTTGATGATAAAAACTGTAGATGAAGTGAATGCCAGGAGCTGTTAAGCAGTCATTACTTCTTCCAGTCATCCAGTGGTAGGTACTCTGAACCTCATTCTTATAGAGAAAGAAACTAGTCTTGGAAAGAGTAGGCAATTTGCTCCAAATCACACAGCAAGCAGGTGCCAGGCAGGTTGGGATTTCAGTTCGTCCAGCTGCATGCCAATTCCTGGGCCCTTAAGCACAACTAGTGGCACGTTTTGCGTGTACGTACCTCGTGCATGGCTAGTGCAATGCATTAGCTTTTCTTTAGGTAACTCGGGTCCTCTCCTAAGGCTCAGCCTTCTGAAGCAATGACTGCCAAGCTGCCTTGGGCTCTGCCTTTGAAGAGTGAAAACTGTCTTCGGGGAGATAAAGCTTATGCAGATGAGACAATTAGAGAATGATACTGGGCCATATAATGCAAGTGCCCGATATGATAAAGGGTGACTGGGCTGGTGATAGGTTGCAGGGAAGCTGGTGAAACCCTGAGAGAAGCCCTTATCTTGGTTGCTGCTCATTATATCAGCAGCCATGTAATAAAGACCTAAATCAATAGCCAGCACACAAGCGAGTGAAATGGATTTATGTGGTGCCAACAAAATAAATTGAAGACTGCACTGATAGCGTCCATATAGTAGATGGCATTTATGTGCATCACCCATCGTGCTAAACCCTGCTTCCTCCATTGCATGAAAATTTGACAGTGCTGGTGTTCGTGTGTGTGCCCATGCGTGCTGGGTGTTGGCTAGAGGAACTTATGTTATCCCTTTTTTAAAAGATGATGAAATTTTAAGTATCAGATTTATAATAAATTACCCGAAGTCATGTGGCTAATATTGTACATGTTAAAACAGGATTCAAACCCAGGTCTTCCTACCTGAAAAGCCTAACTTGCTCAAAGCCTGCACAATATCAAAACATAATTATGTTTTAATCCTTTGAAGGATAGTTTCATCTCTGTGGGGCTGATGTAACATCTGTGACTGAAACTTTTTTTTTTTGGTGGGGCTTGGGATTGAATCCAGGGAAATTCATTCTACCTTTAACTACACCTCTAACCCTTTTTATTTTTTGTTTTGAAACAGGATCTTGGTAGGTTGCTGAAAAGTCAAACTACATTGCCAAGGCTGTTTACCTGTGATCCTCCTGTCTCAGTCTCCCAAACACTGGGATTATAGGCTTGCACCCCAATCCCCCCCATCTTGGAATTTTTTTTTTTTGCTGCAGTACTGGGGATGGAACCCAGGGGCATTCTACCTCCGAGCTACACCCTCAGTCCTTTTTTTTCTCTTTATTTTGAAACAAGGTCTCACTAAGTTGCAGAGGGCTTCACTAAGTAGCTGAGGCTGGCTGAGAACCCAGATCCTCCGGTCTCAGCCTCCCAAGTGCTGGGATTACAAGTATGCGTCACCACGCCTGGTTTGGAATGCATTGTGAGAGTAAAACATTTCCAGAGTGAAAAACACCAGACTGCGCCTTCTACACACACTTATGTGCTTTATATGTTCCAGGCTTCTCCCTTCAATTGAAGCTGGTCTGTTTTTTCTCAATTTCTTTGTTTTGGCATTTGGCATACCAATTTTATTTGGAAAAGATATCCTGTTGCTTAAAGTGGTTTAAAAACCCATAATGGCTGGGTATGGCAGCAAATGCTTATAATTCCAGTATGCGACAGGAAGATTGCAGGTTCAAGGACAGCTTCAGCAACATAGCGAGATTCTCAGCAACCTATCAAGACTCTCTTTATTTTTTTTAATTATGGAAACAGAGGTCAGAGTATTTTTTGAGAATTACCCTATGAATGAGTTCCATACACACTCCAGAAGCACTTTTTTCTGTACAAATATTTCAATCACCAAAGACACCATCATTTTACAAAAAGTAGAATCTGTTTGAACTCAGTAAACTGCCATACAATTCATGGGCTAGTTCTGTAATAACAAAAGTCAAAAAGGGCACCTGTAGGTTCTGCCTCTGGCATGAAGAGGTAGAGACAATCATCCTGTAGGAAAGACTCACAATTAAAAA
>PVLC010017409.1:0-33693 GCA_004027655.1 Graphiurus murinus
TACTGGGGATTGAACTCAGGGGCATTCTACCTCCGAGCTATACCCCCAGCCCCATTTTTTATTCTTTATTTTGAAACCGAGTCTCACTAAGTTGCGGAGTGCCTCACTAGGTAGCTGAGGCTGGTCGCGAACCCGGATCCTCCGGTCTCAGCCTCCCGAATGCTGGGATTACAAGCGTGCGCCACCACGCCCGGCTCAACACTGTTTTAAAATAAAAAATAAAATAGGGTTGGGGGTGTGGCTCAGAGGTAGAATGCCCTAGGGCTCAATCCCTAGTACCCCCCCCCAAAAAGAAAAAACCCCAAAATAAATAAATAAAAACGATCTGTTAGCTAGGTGCAGTAGTGCATGCCTATAGTCCCAGTACTTGGGAGGTTCAGAGAGGAGGATAGCAAGTTCAAGGACAGTCTTAGCAACTTAGCAAGACTCTGAAAATAAAAAATTAAAAAAAGGCTGTGGGTGTAGCTCAAAGGTTAGAACATCCCTTAGTTCAATCCTTAGTACTAAGAATTTTTTTTAAAGGGCCTGTTGGCACAATTCACAATAGCCAAATTATGGAACCAACCTAGATATTCATCAACAGATGAATGGATTACAAAATTATGGGATTTCCACACAATAGAATTTTAATTACAATCAAGAAGAACAAAATTATGTCATTTTCAGGAAAATATTATGTTAAGTGAGATTAGCCAGTCACAGAAAATGAAGGGTCATATGTTTTCTCTAATATGTGAAAGATAGGGAGTAATTGGGATACCCGAGGGATTCTAGATAATGGAGGAGAAACTTTAGTGGAGCCAGGGAGGTGGTCTAGGGGAAGGCAGGAGAGGAAGAGTGAGAGGATCAACAAAGGAATTACTACCATCGACTTTATGTACATATGTGAGGATACCAATGTCAGTCTCAGTACCCTGTATGGGGAAGGGTGAGATGGGGAGGGAGCTGGGGGAAAGCCCACCAAGTGCTATGTGCATGTATGCCACTATCAAAATTATTTACGTTACGATGTGAGACTATAATGTACTAATAAAAGTATATTAAAAATAATAATTTTCAAGCCGGGCGTGGTGGCGCACGCTTGTAATCCCAGCATTCGGGAGGCCGAGACCGGAGGATCCCGGTTCGCGGCCAGCCTCAGCTACCTAGTGAGGCACTCCGCAACTTAGTGAGACTCGGTTTCAAAATAAAGAATAAAAAATAGGGCTGGGGGTGTAGCTCGGAGGTAGAATGCCCCTGAGTTCAACTCCCAGTACTGCAAAAAATAAAAAAATAAAAAATAAAAAATAAATAATAATAATAATAATAATAATTTTCACATTTAAGATGGGAAATATTTATCAGGAGCCAAACAGTGTTATGTCTTATTACTCTGCTTAGAGGGAAAAAACCCCTCCTGATAATAAAAACCTACAAAGACCTAAAGAAATATTAAAGATATTGCACATAAAAAATAAAATAAAATGGCCTGTTGTTTACTCAGTATTGGGGGGGGGGTTTAGAGGGGGAAAGGAAATAAGAGGGATGGAAAATATGAGAAGGGAGAAGACATAAAAGCTAGAGACAAAAAGACATTGTAAGTCAGACAGTTCATTACTACTTGCATCAATTAACTGCTGATGTGGCCTTGGCAAGTCACAGATTCTTTGAAGAGTCAGTTTTTCTCACTGGCAATATGTTATGCTGTCTTTGAGACTCTTCTAGTTTAAAAATTCTATGACATTATCTTAGATATTTGAGCTAACTCAGGAAAAAGTGAATCAAGTTTTAATGCTCTACACATTCCTCTCAAACCAAGAAGGATTACCACTCCTCTTCAATACAGTATTTGAAATTTTAGCCAGAGCAATTAAGCAAAAGAAGGAATAAAAAAGGATACAAATAGGAAAGAAAAAAGTTTAATTATCCCTGTTTTCAGGTTATGTGATCCTATACTTACAAGATCTTAAAAGGCCCCACCAAAGACTTCTAGAGCTAATAAATTAGCAAAGTAGCAGGATACAAAACCAACATACACAAAAAAAATAATAATAGCTTTCCTATACACCAATAATGAATCTGCTGCAAAAGAAATCAGGAAAACTATTCTATGCACAATAACTTCAAAAACTTAAAAATATCTAGGAATAAATCTAACCAAGGAGGAAAAAAATCTCTACAAAGAAAATTAGAGAGCACTGAAGAAAAAAATTAAAGAAGACACTAGAGGATGGGAAGATTTCTCATATTTATGGATAGGAAAAATACCCATATTGCCCAAAAGTAATACTACCACCACCTACAGAATGGGAAAAAATCTTTACCAGCTACTCTTCTGATAGAGAATTAATATATAGAATATATAACAATTTCTTTAAAATCCACAAATAACCCAGTCAACAAATGAGCAAATGAACTAAATAGACATTTCTCAAAGGAAGAAATTCAAATGGCCAGCAAACACATGAATAAAGGTTCAATATCCTTAGCAACCAAGGAAATGCAAATCAAAACTATGTTGAGATTTCATCTTACTCCAATTAGAATGGCAATAATCAAGAATACAAATAATAATACATGCTGAAGAGGGTGTGAAGGAAAAGGAACAATTATACACTGTTAGTGGGGTTGTAAATTAGTACAATTACTATAGAGATCAATGTGGAGGTTCCTCAAAAGATTATGAATGGAGTCACAATATGACCCGGTTATACCACTCCTCCGTATTTACCCAAAAGAAATAAAGCCAGCATACTAAAGCAATTCATGTATACCCAGGTTTATAGCAGTATAACTCACAATACTCGATTATGGAATCAGGCTAAGTGCTCATCTCATATATGGAAGCTAGAAAGAAAAAAGAGAAAGAAAGGGAGGGACATCATAAAAGTTAGGGGAAAGACTAGTGGAATAGAGAAAGGAGACTATGGAAAGAGAAGGAAAGAGGAAGTACTGGGGAATGAAATTGACTATGTTTGTGTATATACAAATATTTAATAACAAATTGCATTATTATGTATATTCATAACGTACCAAAAATTTAATAGATCATAAAAATAAGTAAATAAAAATAAAAAGTAAAATTTATTAAATTAAATCATTAAAGGATATTTATATGTGCTGAATGAAAATATGTTTATGTGTTTATAGGAAAATATCTTCTACTATAGAATATTTACACCCATATAAAATATATATAAATATATAATATATTTGTAGAAATTTTCTAGAATCATACATGTCAAATGATTCATAGTATCTGCTCTGTGGCTGGAGTTTAGGGATAGAGTAGACTTACTTCTATGACATACCTTTTTATACTTTTTGCATTTCTAACATGTGAAAATATTAATTTCTAATAAGAAAATTTTTGTGGTACTGGAAATTGAACCCAAGGACATTCTACCTCTGAGTTGCACCTCCAGCCTTTTTTAACTTTTTGCTTTGAAAAGGGTTTTGCTAGGTTGCTGAGAGTGTCGCTACACTGCTGAGATTGTCCTTAAACCTGCAATCCTCCTGTCTCATCCTCTCAAATACAGGGATTATAGGCATGTGCTACTGTGCCCAGCTGAAAATATTTTTAAAAAGTAAAAATAAAAGTTATCTATGGGATATCATGGAAATGTGAATATGGCTAGTATTTTGGGTGATATTATTGAAATTACAGTCTTAAAATATGTGAGAAGAGAGAAATTGTGGCAAAATGTTAATATTTGGTGAATGTACATGAACAATATACATGTTTGAAAATTTATTTTCAAAATGTCACATGCAACATCCACCTCTAAGCTCAAGACTGTAAAGGCTCTTAATGTTCTAAGCAACTTCTTCAATGTTCCTCATTGAGACAAGACTGCACTGCAAATGTGGAAAGCCTCAATGACCTTATTAACCCATGTAAACTGATGATGTGTGTGACTGCACACTATTTTGTAAAAGCCATGCTGTAATAACATACATAAAGGAAATGGATTATTAACTTTCAATTAATGTGATAATAAAGGAAATTTGGCAATTGTGTAAGGGCTGATTACCAAGCAAACAAAAGAAACCAGAGAGATACAGTTACAGCATATTTTCAGGAAATGATCTTACCAAGTTATTTCCATGACTAATTTGGAAGGAAAAAAATCCTGCCCCCACACCTCTCCAAAATTCATACATTGAAAATCAAATGTCAAATGTCTTCGTTTAAGACAAGAAGGGAGACAAGACAAATTTTAAAAAAGAAAAGAAAATTGATGTTAATATGTCACGGCATTAACTACTTTCTTTACATTAACATACAAGGAGTATCATTTCATAGTATATTAAAAGAATACTTTAGATGTACATCAGAAAAATATTCAGTTTTCCACACATAAGTCTGATATGAAAGTACATCAGAAGAATAGAATCCACTACAGTTTCAGCATTATTTGTTGAAGGAGGAAGCTGAGACTCTTGTGGTCCAGGGATGCATATACCCCATCTATTCAATTATATTCTATTTCTGTCAAGTCAAAGGCATTGAAAGCCCACACCTTAGCACAGCAGCTACAGCAATAAGGTGCAGCAAGTGTTAATCACACTACCATTTGAAATCCCATTTCAAACGGCATTTGAAATACTTTCCCAAGTCGCCCAAATAAAGTGTTCAGATAATTCGTTTATCTTCTGGGAGTCATTCTGCCTGCTGAAAGGTACCTAATGTCACCTGCATTATCTTTTAAAACAGCTATGTAAGAGATAGGGTGTATTTTAACATATCTAACACTAATACTGCTCCAACATGCCCCTACTGAATGAGTCTAATAAGTTACAGGATCTAATTAATTATATTGGGCCAATTTTAGCCCATTTACATTTAAATGTCTCCATTTGGATTACAAATATTTCAAGGGCAGGGACTCTATCTTACACCTCTTGATGTCTCTCTCTACCTAGTAGGATTCAATAAAAGATACTGGTGGGACTGGGGATGTAGCTTACTGGTAGAGTGCTTGCCTGGCATGCATGAAGGCCTGGGTTTGATCCCCAACACCAGCCACACAAAACAAATCAACTTACTATTACAAATAAAAATATATTGGTGTTCATGTTTGTGAATATGCTGATGACAAGTTCTTGGAATGAAAATAAATGAAACTGCTCAATCTCTCAACAGAATTTTTGGAAGCTAATAAAATTCTTTGTAGTTTTTTTAATATCACATCCTATTGTCTGAAGAGTTTAGCAAAGGTTATAACATTTAATTAACTCAGAAAGAGTGAAGAATACTTGAGACGACTTTATTTTCCCTTCATAATTGCAATCGATAGGATAAATTTTTCCTCAAGCAGTCTTTCCTGTCACATTAGCATATACAGTTAGTTTGAAGTCCCAAATGATATATTCTCCTGTTGTCTCATGTAGCTTGACTGTTAAGGTTAATAGAAAGGGCCTGCATTCATTAGAATAAAATTGTACTAAAAATATAATCTGACCCCATTAGTAAGAGAAGCTCTTGTCTCGTGTGAGTGGTAATTCCAGTTACAGGCAGCAGAGGTAGTTGTTTTCATAGAAAAACATGAAATACTAATTCCTCATATTTGAGTTTCTCTCCTAATTTCAATTTCAAATGTTAAAATCATGTAAATTATTGCTCTTTTGTATCATAGTCCTTTCCCACTCCCTTTTCCCCCTTTCTTTAGCAAGTATGTTTCGCTCTACAGGGCCAACACTATTGATTCTTTTTGGTTTGCTCAGTTTTTAATTCTCCAATTGAGTCCTCAATTACTATGGCAAACATAAATATCCCAGAGCGTACACTCTTATAATTATGCCACTGTATTAAATGGCTATTTCATGTTGCTTCTGTAAGAAGATTTTAAATTCAATTTGACAGATATTGAATAATCCTGATGTACTGTGGAAGGTGATATGGGAAAAATAAAGATGAACAAGTGTGTACCCAAGCATAAGAGGTTTAAACCAAGAGTCTGTGAATAATTAACACAAAACGTTCACATCTGAAAATGATCTAATTCCATATCCCCTCATGTGCCTATCTTAGAGCCGTGGTGTCCTGAGATGAAACTCCAGCATGAACATTCCAAAAGAAAAGCAGCAAGTCGGTGTTGACCTATTTGGTCCCTCCTTTCTCCCCCTCTAATATGCCTACTGGGGCGAACATCTCTGTTTACTGCATCACCAATGGGACTCTGGGTGAGTCACCTAACTACTCTAAACATCAGTATGTCTACCAGCAAAACAAAAATAACCACACACGTTAGAACATTATAGTGATGACCAAATGAGGTACAGAATGTGAAACTATCAGTGTCTGGTATGTATGGATGCTCAACAAATATTAGTTCTTTTTTGTCTTTTTGAAGGTCTCCCAGGAGAACATCTACTCCTGTGGAATATCTAGACATTCTGGACCACAGGGGACTGTGGCAAAGATAACATTAAGCTGAGGCTAGTGATAATTCTGGCTACTACGGTTGAGATGCTGACTTCAAAGCTTGTATCTATGTGTTGCATAATTTTTTCTATTTAATTTGAATATCCCTTGCTCCCCTCACTCCTTTACTCCCTCACTCCTCTACTCCTGAGAACACTCTGAGACTCACAACACCCCAAGGCTCATTTCCTACTGATTACCCTCCATTTATAAAATTCAGCTGCCAACTAAACACAGGAGATATAACTTAGCAAAGGAGATATAAGATAGTAGCTGTTAGAAGATAGAACAGAACAGAGCATGCAACTATTGATAGAGGAGTAATTTAGGTGATAGCCTGAGAGCAAAAGCAGGAATAATAATAATAGCAATTTAAAACATTTCACTTTTCTGATATGTGAAAAATTGGACAAGATTCCTAAGAGAGAATACGTAATTTTAATCACTTTAATTATAGTAAAAAAGTATATTAGGTACTGGTGATTCGATCCAGGGAGACTCTACCACTGAGGTATACTTGCAGCCCATTTTTTATATTGAAACAGGGTCTCACTAAGTTGCTGAGGCTGGCTGTGAACATGCTGTCCTTCTGTCTCAGCCTCTGGAATTAAAAGCATGTAGCACCATAACTGGCATAAAAATCAATTTTAAGATATTGACAAAGATGGTGATTGTATCCTACTAAACTAAGACATATTTGTTTTTATCATATCCAGGATAAACTATAACACTTTTCTGTAATGAAGTAAATATGAGTGTGTACTATCATTATATGTTTGAAGTCCTAGCCAAATAAGTAAGAATAGTCCATTGTTGAATCCTCTTTAATCTGAGAGAACAAATAAATAATTCAACCAAAAACATGTCTGTTAGTTACACTGATCATGCTCTCAGCTAAAAATGAATAAAGTAGATAAAGAAAAATCTCTGGAATATATAACACAAAAGCTCTATAGGGGCTATACTGAATAAAACATTTGTTTTACTTTAAGAAAAAGAATTTTATAGCCAGGCGTGGTGGCGCATGCTTGTAATCCCAGTACTTGGGAGGCTGAGACCAGAGGATCTGGGTTGGTGGCCAGCCTCAGCTACCTAGTGAGGCCCTCCACAATTTAATGAGACGCTGTTTCAAAATACAGAATATAAAATAGGGTATCAGTGAAACACACACACATCAGGGTAAAACACACACACACACACACACACACACACACACACACACACACACACACTCACACAGAATATTCCCTAAGAGATGGGGCCATATCTTACTCTTTCTTATAGGGTTGATATAAAGATTAAATGGATTGATGTGAGACAAAGAACTTAGAATAGAACTTGGCACAGTACAATACTCAGCAAATATTTTGCTATTGCTCCTATTTTTTATATCCACTGTGTCTAGCACAGTAACTGTTATACAGCAAAGCAGTAAAGTAACTGTCAAAGCAATACATTTAATGATTTTTGAATGATTACCTATTTATTATTTTCTCTGATGTGTTAGATACTCATCATTCTACCTCCGAGGTGTAGCTCGGAGGTAGAATGTCCCTGAGTTCAGTCCCCAGTACCGTGAAAAAAAAGAAAAAGAATTCTACAAAAATTGAAGTAGCAAGTGCTAATGTAATTATAATATTTTGGAATTTGTTTGCCAAAAACATACATTCCTGGGTTTTTTTTAATTAAGTAAATTGTTTTGTTTAGGAAGATAATATTTTACAATGCAAATGTATAAAGTGATTTTATTTTTGCTGTTGAATTCAAAGAACACAATTAAACTTATCAATTACTAAAGTTGAACAATATTAAAAGCTAAGAGAAAGTGGTATTGATTACTTATGAAAATTTAATTCTGATGATACTTTAACATTACTTAGCAAAGGACTTAATTTCTTAAATAAAACTATCATTTCCAATTAGAAAGTCATACTCCAGATAATTTTGTATTTTGTTATGGAGAAGCAAAAATTTATTTTGCAAAAAGTGAGGAACCTTCTGTCTGTGCCCAGGAAGTCATAACATTTAAATATAACCTAATGAGTAGAGAGAATCGGTAATGTGGAGCCATTGTCAACTGTTTTTGCTCTTCTCCTTGGCACCACAGTGAAGCACAAGGATTGGAATATTGAGCATTTCAGGCAAGAGCCAAGGTAATTTAAATTTTTATTGCTACATTGAGTTCTTGGCTTTAAATAAGCCAAAAAAGAACCCTCAGAAAAAGTAATTTACTAAATCATGATACCAATCAAATCATGAACAACCAAATTGCAATGTTTGGCTCTTCTTTTGGCTCCTTTTGTGTTGCTAAGACATTAGATAAGTCTGAGTGACAAGCAATATGTTGCAGAGAAGGAGTTCAGAGTCCTTTCTCAGCAGGGCTGAGGCTGAGACAGGCTGTCTTCTGATTTTTTATCTAAGATGACTTTGCAGCATTTCTTTCTTGCTTAAATTGCCCTTGGGAAGATTAGCATTGGTTCCAAGCTCCCAATCCACGGGTGAATCAATTTGCTGAGGCTTCAGTAAACTTGTAAGGCAGCTTAGATCAATGACCGTCAAAAATTCTATGATTCCTTATATGAGGTATCAGTGAAACACACACACATCAGGGTAAAACACACACACACACACACACACACACACACACACACACACACACACACACTCACACAGAATATTCCCTAAGAGATGGGGCCATACCTTACTCTTTCTTATAGGGTTGATATAAAGATTAAATGGATTGATGTGAGACAAAGAACTTAGAATAGAACTTGGCACAGTACAATACTCAGCAAATATTTTGCTATTGCTCCTATTTTTTATATCCACTGTGTCTAGCACAGTAACTGTTATACAGCAAAGCAGTAAAGTAACTGTCAAAGCAATACATTTAATGATTTTTGAATGATTACCTATTTATTATTTTCTCTGATGTGTTAGATACTCATAGAAGATAAATATTTAAGATTTCAACTAAAAAAGTTAAGCTATGTTTTATTTACGTACGTACGTACGTATGTATGTATATATTTTTTGTGGTACTGGGGATGGAACCCAGGGGCATTCTACCTCTGAGCTACACCCCCAGCCCTATTTTATTCTTTTATTTTGAAATAGGGCCTCACTAAGTTGCTGAGACTAGCCAAAAACCTGCAATCTTTGTGTTTCAGCTTCCCAAGTACTGGGATTACAAGCGTGCACCACCATGCCAGCTTTATGCTATGTTTTAAAAAATTAAAATACATTGCTTCAGAGAATGGAGAATCATAAGAGTATTGAAAAGAGAATAGTAGCTGGGTGTGGTGGCGCACACTTGTAATCCCAGTACTTGGGAGGCTAAGACCAGAAGATCCAGGTTCGCGGCCAGCCTCAGCTACTTAGTGAGACCCTCCGAAACTTAGGGAGACCCTGTTTCAAAATAAAGAATAAAAATTAGGGCTAGGGATGTAGCTCGGAGGTAGAATGCCCATGGGTTCAATCCCCAGTACCGCAAAAAAAAAAAAAAAAAAGAAAAAAAAAAGACAATAGTATAATCAAATTTCATTTTAAAAAGGTATTTGAATTTACAGGTGATTTGAAAGAATTAGACTTAAAGTAGAGAAAACAATAGGAAACTCCAATGTCCAAGTAATGGGGACTAAAATGAGCTGAGATTAAAGAGATATCTGGAATATGGATATTAGGGAATCTAATAATCAATTCTTTAGTGAGAGTGAAGAAGTCACAGAGGCTAAATCACCTGTTTGTGATTTGGGAAACAGAATAGTGGGTACCCTTAACCAGTAGAGTCTATCCATGAGGAAGAGTAAGGTTGGTGAGAGTAACAGTTACATTTTATTCATGTTGTTACAAATACTGCTGGAACATTCAGGTAAAATATCTCCAAGGCAATAAGATGTAATAATCTGAAGATCAGGGTTGAGGTATGAGATGGGGGTAGATATTTGGAAGTCACTGACAAAAAGGATGAGGCCAGAGATTAATGCGATCAATCAGAATGAAGGAAAGCATAAAGTTAAAAGAGGCTTAGAGTGTAGGCAGAGGAGGAACAGGGATATATCTGTGATAAAGATTTTGCTTAACAAGTACAAGGCCCAAGATCTGATCCCTAGCATTTCCAAAAAAAGATAGAAAGAAAGGAATAGGGAGAGGGAAGAGGGTAGGAAAGGTACTACAAAACAAAAAGACAAAAAAAAGAAAACCTTGCAGGGCATGGCGGCATTCACCTGTAATCCCAGAATTTGGGAGGCTGAGACAGTAGGGTCGCAGGTTTGAGGCCAGAGAGCAGTGACTTAGTGAGACTCTGTTTCAAAATAAAAAATAAAATAAAATAGGGTTGGGGTATAGGTCAGAGATAGAATGCCTCTGAGTTCAATCCCCAGTACCAAAAAAAAAGAAAAAGAGAAGAAAAGAAAGAAAGAAAAAAGATCTGTGGAGGGAAGGGGAAGAGGAGAATAAGACCAAGAGAGTAAGGAGAATTTTCAAGAGGAAGAAAGAGATCAGTATTATCAAATGCTACACAGTTCAAATAAGCAGTGAAATGAAGATGAACATTATCAATTGGGCACAGAGTAGGAGTTTAATGATATTTGATAAATTGGTTGTATAAGCTACCACACACAAAGCAGACCAGCTCTAATATTGCCTCCAACCCAACTTTCTTAGTGATCTATCACTAAGCATTTTACCCTTAAATTTTAGTCCCTTAAAAATGGGAATTACAGGCGGGCATGGTGGCGCATGCTTGTAATCCCAGCATTTGGGAGGCTGAGACTGGAGGATTCCGGTTGGCAGCCAGCCTCAGCTGCTTAGTGAGGCCCTCTGCAACTTAGTGAGACCCTGTTTCAAAATAAAGAATAAAAAATAGGGCTGGGGCTGTAGCTCAGAAGTAGAATGCCCCCAAGTTCCATCCGCAGTACTGCAAAAAAAAACAAACAAACAAACAAACAAAAAAAAAAACGGGAATTAACACTGATGTAAATCACTTTCTCAAGAATACTTTGGGCCTTCCAAATCCTTATGCTTTGTTTTACGTCATTCACTCTGCTAAGCTAACAACTGAAATGTTTCTCTTCTTGCTCCTGGTCCCTGATTCCTTACCCCTAGATCAAATTCCAACTCCCCCATTTAATATTCTATGATTTCACCAAACAGAAGTAATCATCACCTCCATAAAGGACTACTTATTGTCTACCGGTATTTATCAAGTGAATCACTTTTATTTATAACATTATGATGTTCTATTTTTCTTGTTCACTGAACAAAAATTTTTATCTTGTGTTACAATTTAAATTGGTAGGTGTCTATATCTTCCCTTTTATCGAGACAGTAAGTTCATAGATAACAGGGATAATACATATTTTCTGTCTCAAATATTTACTCAGTGCCAACAATGTATGAAGCTTTGATAGAGTAATATTATTGTGAACAAGACAGGCAACATCCCACTCTCATGGAGTTTACATTCTGGCAAACTCCCTCAGCTTTCTTACTCACACTGCCAGAATAAAATATCTTACTGTTTTGTGGGTTTAGGAACCCAACACTCTTTATAACATCCTTTATAAATATTCCTTAATGCTACCTTTCCAATAGGACAATTACTGAATTAAATCAACGAAAGTCTAATTGAGTTATAAAGATCATTATGACATGGAATAAAAATGAAATAGAAATTTAGGAATAGAGAAAAGATTGTTTCAAAAAAAATAAATGCCTATAAACCACTGGAATGCAGAACAAACAATTCGTGTGTGTGTGTGTGTGTGTGTGTGTGTGTGTGTGTGTGTGTGTATGGTACAAGCATTTAACCCAGGGATATTCTATCTCTGAGCTACATCCCTAGCCTTGTTATATTTTTTATATTTTGAAACAGAGTCTCACTAAGTTACCACACACTCTCCTTGAGCCTGCAATCATCCTGTCTCAGCCTCCCAAGTACTGGGATCATAGGCATATCCAACCATGACCCCTGGCAGAACAAACAATTCTTGAGCAATCCAGACCACGTCCTTGCAACCTTGACCTTGCCTGCAGCTTGCCATTGGCTGACAAAAAAGAATCAAAAGTACAAGATAACTACAAGGCACCTGGAGGAACCACTCCTTTAGGGAGCATTCTCCTTAAAGACTGTGGTGACAGAGAAGTGATCCTAGATTCATTATAATAGTAAAATGGCACATCCCTGGGTGGACATGTAAGATGCTAATTAGACATGTGGTATATGAAGTAGCATGATTATAACATAAGAGGGTAATGTGCAAGTGCAAAGAAAACAGATGGGAAATTGCATAACCCTGCCCTGATTCCACTTCTAGTTCGGCCCCCAGCTACTATTCCTCTACACATGTTAGAAACCCAGACCAAAGTGGGTGACTCATTCTCTGAGGTCACTCACACTCCCTTTTTCTTGAATGTGTACTTTTTACTTTCCAACAAAGCTTTCCCTTCTTGCTCTTCTATCTGACTCTTGCCTAATTTTTTTTTTTTTTTCTGTGATGGAGTCAAGGACCCACAAAATCTGAGCTGAGGTTTTCTCTGCCTATAGATAGACCTCCTTGGACCAAAAAAAAAGAGGCTGACTTTAGAATCTGATAGATCTTAATTCAAATTTTAAATCTTTCATTTACTAGATGGGTGACTTTTAACACAATCTTTAGCTTTCCTGAACTTCAATTCCCTTGTTATTAGAATTATAATACCTATCACCAGTGATGGTTGTGAACATCAAATGAAGCAATTGCTTAACTATTAAAAATATATACTAGGTATCAATATTTTTGCCTTGTTGTTATAGCAACTGAAAACAGACTAATTAAAAGTTTCTCAAGCCTTCTTTGGCATTGCCTAATTGGCCCCAATTGAATTCAGGAACTATATGAGCCTTTCCCCTTCTAAGAGTGGACCATGACACATTTATTGCTCCCTTATATAAGCCTTTCAATCAACTCTGAGAGGTCATCACTCTCTTTGACACATTTTCTTGATTTCTGACTCACCATTTTCTCTTTTTTTTCCACCTAACTCACTTACCTTCTCCATTTCCTCTGCTAATTTCTTCCTCATATCCCAACATCCAAATGCTTTAGTTCATTGGGGCTCATTCTTTGTTCCTCTTCTGTCTTTACAGTCCATTACTGAGTTATCTCATTGCATCACATGGTTTTAACAATCACATACTGACAACTCTCCAATTTTTATTTCTAGTCCTGACTTTTCCTCTAAAATTCACCCTTGTATATCCAGGGGTGGCTACCACTGGCTACTTGACCACACCACTTAAATGTCTAATAGACATCTCAAACTCATGCCCAAATGTAATCCCTATGTTACCTGACAGTAATCCCCTTCTTGGTTCTTGTTCCTTCTTAGAGAAAGAATTCAAACAAAAAGCATGAATAGGAGAATACAAGAGATTTGTTTCGGGAAAGTGGGGGCCAGTGTGAAAGAAGGTCATGATAAATGGGGTTTACATTCTAGAGAGAAGAGGATCTGGAGTGGACTGCTTTCTGGGAGTGGAAAAGGAATGTGGAACAATGTTACTCTCCAGAGAGAGGGTCTGGAGCAGTCCATTTCCTGGAGTGGAAAATGGAATGTAGTGTTCCATATGGCCAGCCATTTTCAGTCTGAAACTTTTCCCCCTCTGTGCATGTGCATTTGAAGAGGTTACTACGTCTTTTTGTGCCATGCATCAATGCTCTGAACTGTTTTCACCATGTTAGAATCCCCCCACCCCACCCCCAATTGTGCAAACAGTTTTCTAACCAGGGTTCTCTAACTACAAGGCCTGCCTTAACTCTTGTCCTCAGGTGCTTCAGGTCCCTCAGGTGTTAGATGCATCCCAATCCTGCCCACCTGCTCATTTCTATCTAACTACCTAACACAAACAAGCATGACACTAAACTTTTTAATTATCTGCCACCTCTACCAACTTTTCCCACAGCCTTCCCTATTTCAGCAAGCGGCAACTCTGTCCTTCCAGTTGATCAGGCCTAAAAACTCAATCATTCTTATCCCCTCCCTTTATTTTGTGTTTCATATCCAATCCACGAGCAATTCCTGTAGGCTCTACTTGTAAAGTAGGTCTGGAATTTGATCACTCTTCACTCCGTACAACTCCTACTCAAATGCAACTCACTATCCTCTCTCATCTGGGTTATTTATCTGGATCAGGGGTCGGAAAATTTGAGAAGAGCCAAAAAGTTAGTACTTTAGGCTTCGTAGGTTATATTACCTCTGTTGCAACCTCTCAACTCTGCTGTTGGTGGTGGAAGGCAGCCATAGACAATTCTTAAATGAATGTATGTGGCTGTGTTCCAGTAAAACTTGATTTACAAAAATGGGCTTTGGGCCAGATTTCAGACTGAAGGCAATATTTTGCTGACTCCTGATCTGAATGACTATATTGCCCACTCCTATTCTCCCTGTTTCCACTCTTCCTCTCAAATGGAGACATAGGTGAAAGATACAAGTGGGAAGAAGGGAAGGATGAGTGTGGATACAGGTGACTCCATGAAGAGCTAGGCATCCCTGGGCAGTTTAGGGCAGAGGACCTAGGAATAGAAAAGGTTAAAAGAAACCATCTGTAAAAAGAACAGAAACAGGGAAGGTTAGTAATATACAGGGATAACAATGACCAGGCAAGGACAGTGCAAGTTAAAACAAAACTTTGGCCCCTTCTGTGGCTGATTTCCAGAACACCCAGTGGAAACAAAGGCCAAGTGCTATCCAGGGGAAGGATGGGGAGACAGTGGTGCCTAGAGGATGGTGCCAGGAGATGAGGAGAGTCCACCAACCTGCAAGATAGAGATTGAAAGGGGGATTGGAACCAGACCATGAATTCTAGGGTCCCAAGATCCAAATTAGACCAATCACAGGGAACAAATTGGGGGGCCACAAGATAGGATAAGCTCATCTCCTGAGAGCTTCAACTGCTACTCTTTCGGGACCCCCTTCCCTGTGTGGGGAAGGCGTTGTGTCTTTTCTACTCCCTAGTTTTCCTTGGCTTAAAATAAAGTTCCATACTTATACGCTTACCCTTCTGTTGTCTGCACCTTCATTCACTGACTTAGTGGTACAGTGGAACAGGAAGAGAAAATCTGGCTTCATTATCGTGAACAGAAAATGAGATGGCTCGTAGTTGTTTTTTCTTGTTTACATACGAGGTTTTGCTGTTAAGTGGGAAGGAGTTAGAGTTGGGTGGAGTTATGAATACAGCGACCTCATCTCCTATGATATTCCTCTCCCACCTCATCTGCAAATGTCTGTGTGCTCCAGACATTTGATTGCTCTTTTTTCTAGGCTTTTGAGAATTTTGTTTCCTATCCATGGAAAATCTTTTCCTCTACATCCTGCTTGACTTAAGGGTATTGCCTACTCATTTATCCAAACTCAGCTTAGATAGCACTGATTGCAAAGTAAGTTCTCTGACTAGCCTCATGCTTGGCTTGGACTCAGAAACACTTTGAGCTCCAATCAGTACCTGATACAGGTTCTCAATCACTATTTATCCTGAAGTCTTCCTATGATTTGTAAGTTTACAGAAGGAAAAACTGGTAAAAGGTCTTCCTATGGAAGGGGACAGAGTTTTCCTGAGGGAAAGGCCAGTGGTCTAAGATTGACAGACTTGGAGAAGAGGCTGTGTAGAAGCAGAGGTTGGCATAGTCATGTTAGGAGGAGAAAGAGTGAGCCTGCATAAACAGCTCCATCTAAGAAGTCCAGAGAAGATTGATCTGTGACCAGTGACCCAAGAGGGAAAAGAGGACCCTGGCACTGAGAAAAAATAATTTGGAGAGTTTATTTGCAAAGGAGAGGTTGGGTTATAGGGGAATCACAAATACAGTGCAAGAATCCCAGGTCTAGCAGCAACAGAATCTGTCATTTCTTCCCCTAAAAGCATGAGAGGAGAGAGTGAGAACTAGAACCTAGAAGAAGAGAAGTAGACTCGGGATGAGTACTGACATACAGACTAGTGAAACAGCCCAAGGTAAACTTCTGGAAAGGAGGCTGGGGAAATAAATACTCTGACCTCGCTTTCCCTTCTTCTTCCTTCTTCTCCTAGGACTTCTCAGGAGCCAAACCCAGCAGGAAACTAGAAAGCATATGAGTCCAATGAGATAGCCATACAGATCATCTTTCTCAGGCAGAGGGTGGTGAAGAGTGGGTCTGGAGAGACAAATGGAAGATCTCCCATACAAATACCCAGGCTGGAAAGATCAAACTTATGCTAGTAAGACCTCCCTTTCTGACTGCCCCCTAGATTAGCCAATTAGCAGAGACAGCCAGGGAGAGAGAAAAAGAGGATAATAAAAACCTGGATGACAGATAAATAATGACCCAAACAAGGACAAATAATAGAATTGCTGTATGGCATCAAGATGTGAGCTTAAATCAGATGCTTTATTCTAGATGATGGAGAAAAAGGTAGGTAGGTATGTATGTAGGTAGGTAGGTAGGGGGTCATGGTGCAGGTTGAGTTCTTCAAGCAAAAAGAAGCCACCTGGAAAGTGAAGGGCTCAAAATCAGAGCTTAGGAAAATGCTTAAAGAGGCTAGGTATGCTGAGTCTGGAGGACATTAGACTGGAATAATAGTGTCTTTAGAGATCTTCGAAGGCTTCCAGGTAGAAAAGGGATTCTGACTTCTGTGCATGGGTACAGTAGAGAGAATTAGGGCAAGTGAATGAGGTTTGAAAGAAAAATGGATGCAATAGATTCAGAGCTTTCTAGCCATCTTAGGAGCTTGCCTGGACAAAGAGCTAAAGCCCTGGCGCTTACCTGTGGCCATGGGCTGGAAGTAGGGGAGGGAGAGGGAGTAATCACATGGAGATGATAAGCATCAGGACAGTTCGACTAAATAACGTTTGAATCTACTCTAGTTAGGGGAATCTAAGATTAATTTTTACCTTACTAAAAATAACCATGATAGTCATCACAACCCAGAAGAGAAAATTAAATCTGGCTTATGATAAGTGAAATCCAATGAAAATACAAAAATTTTGTCATTACTTTAACATTTGCTTTTTTTCTGTCCTCTTTTATTTTCAGAAATGAATTCATATGAAGCAAATCTATATAGGAGAGCAAGAGAGGTGAAAATATCACAGAAAAGGCAAGCAGTCTGACTAGTAAACTCATTGGGCTGAGACAAGTGTGAAAACTCATTACAACTGAATTTCTCATACAGCTCAGTCTCTCCTTTCTCTTAAACTTTCTAATAGAAAAAGTTGAAATCACATTATTGGCACCTTCACTATTTGCCCTCATTTCCATCAAAAAATTAGAGATGCCTCCTTTTCCACATTTATTTTAATCTAAAATGTTGTGATCCTTCAGGATTTACTTTATAGTTTCTCAAAAGATCAAGTTTTGGACATGGTACTCTTTAAACCATGGTGAATATGTCTATTTCTACTTTATTTGGAAGGGCAAATTGAGAGGGAACGGGATTTGATTTAACACCTGTTACGTTTTGTAGACTATATATTAAAGATGATGCAGAAAAATAAATACTGTAATAATGTTCTACTTTTTTCATATTTGAAGATAATATTGCTGACTACTGTATTACTTATACACTATTAAGCTAAAAAAATAGTAAATTTATAATTTCATCAGTAGTATACTTTTCTTTTTCTAATATAAGTTTTCTAACTCCTTCTGGGGATCGAACCCAGGGACATTCTACCTCCGAGATACACCCTCAGTCCTATTTTTTATTCTTTATTTTGAAACAGGGTCTCACTAAGTTGCAGAGAGCCTCATTAAGTAGCTGAGGCTGTCCAAAAACCCAGATCTTCTGGTCTCAGCTTCCCAGATACTGGGATTACAAGCATGCGCCACCGTGCCCAGCTTGAGAAAGTCTTTTTTAAAATCGCTAAATCTCTAACAAATAATAGTGTTGCTTTGAGCATCTCCTTTGTGCCAGGCTCTTTATAGGTATTTTCTTTTTTAATTCTTCTTCTCCCTCATCATACTGGGGATCTAACTCAGGGATGCTCTACCACTGAACTACTTCCTCAGCCATTTTATTTTATTTTAAGTCAGGGTGTCACTAAATTGCGGAAGGTGGCCTCAAACTTGTGATCCTCCCGAGGAGCTGGCATTATGAGCATATGCCACTGCACCCAGCTACACACACTTTCCTTATTAATGCCCCTTTTATTTATAGATGAAAAATCTAATGCTTATGCAGTTTTACTTATTACTTTTCAAAGTCTCATACTAATAAGTTACAGGGACTGGATTTCAAGTCTATGTTTTGAAACAGGATAGGTCTTGTGAAATTATTGAGGTTCTCTCTAAGTTGCTGAGACTGGCCACCAACCAGCAATCCTCCTATTTCAGCCTATCAAGTACTGGAATTACAGGCATGCATCATCCTGTCTGACTATCTTCTACCAAAAAAAATTAAATTTTATTTTGAATTAATAACACATTCACCTGGTTTTGAAACTAAAACAATATTAAAAGATATATTTGCACAAATGACATAATTTTGTTCTTCTTTATGGCTGAGTAAAATTCCATTGTGTGTATATACTATAGTTTCATAATCTATTCATTAGTTGACAAACACCTAAGCTGGTTCCATAGCTTGGCTATTGTGAATTGTGCTGCTAAAAACATGAATATGCATGTATCCCTATAGTATTCTGATTTCAATTCCTTTGGAAAGATCCCCAAGAGTGGTATAGCTGAGTCATATGTTGATGTCATTCCCAGCCATTGATTTCCATATTGGAACTAGAGAATACTACACTAGTGAGATTAGCCAATCTCATGAAGTGAAGTTTCACACATTTTCACTCATATGTGGAAGCTAGAGAAACCGGGAAACAAAAGAGACTTCAGTTAAATGAGGGGAGATGCCAGTAGAATAATAGAAGGAGCTTTGGGGAAGGAAGAGGGAAGGTGAAAGAGGAAAATTAATGAAGGAAACAATTTAAATAATGCTATGTTCATATATGAAGTTATCAATACCAACTTCAATATTATGTACAGGGAGGGTGAGGGAGCAGGGTGGGATCTGAAGGGAAATAAACCAAGTGCTATATGCATATTTGTTTCTATTATGCTGAACCTCATTATGATATATGTATATCATATGTATACAAGGCACCAATAAAAATAAATAAAACATTTAAAAGGATATATTTTAAAAGATGTAAATTAGAAGTAACACATCCCTCCTTGCCCTTTTGCTCCCAAATTCTCTAACTTTTGTAAGTCCTTTTGAGGTTCCTTTATGCTTGTCTTGTACAAAACCTAAAGCAGGTACAAACTCTTCTATACTTTGTTTCCTTTAAGTTAATATATCTTGAAACTCTTTCTTTAGCTCAGTACAGTTTGTTTTCTTGTTTTTAAGGGTGTACACTATTCTACTTTCTAGGTGTGGCATAGTTTATTTTAACCAGTCCTCTATTGATGAACACATTGATCATTCCAGTATGTTTTTGGTGTTAAAATAATGCTGCAAAAGATGACCTTTAGTTAAAGAAATAATTATCATATATTCCCAACAGTCTACTCCTAGACATATGTCCAAGAAAGTTGAAACCATGTTCACACAAAAACTTGTATATAAATGTCCGTAGCAGATTCTTGATAGTAATGAAAAACTGGAACCAACCCAAATCCACTCAGCTGATGAATGGATAAGCAAAATATGGTCTATCCATACAATGGGATATTATTTGCTTATAAAAAGAATAGAGTACTAACACATCCTACAACATGGATGAGTCTTGAAACTATAGTAGGTGAAATAAGCAAAACACAAAAGGCCACATATTGTATGATTTCCTTTGTCTGAAATGTCCAGAATAGGCAAATTCATAGAGATGGAAAGTAGATTAGTGGTTATAAGGGATTAGGGGTGAAAATGATGAAAATGTTCTAGAATTAGACAGTGGTAATGGTTGTATAATCTTGTGAAAATACTGTAAATCATTGAATTGTGCACTTTACAATGGGAAGTTTTATGGCATGTGAATTGTACTTCTTTTAAGGAAAAAACCTGTACATCTCATTCAATGTATATATTATTTTATGTGCTTACAGGTATTTTTATAGGATAAAGTCCCAGAAATGGAATTGCTGGTTCAAAGGTCATATGCACTTTTAATTGGAATATTATTAGATTTTGCTGAGTTTTCCCTCAGATTGTGTGTCAATTTATATATCCATCAACACATGTGAGGGGGCTTGTTTCCCCATAGCCTTGCCAACAGAGAGTGTTGTCAAACTGATAGATAAAAAACAAATATATCTTGGTGTAGTTTTAATTAGCTGCTCTCTCATGAGTGAAATTGAGCTCCCCCCTCCCCAATTTCCTACAAAACAAATTTAATCCGCTAGAAATACTCACTTGCATGGCCACGTGTTGTTGCATAGGGATCTGTAATTCTTATGGCAGGAAGGAGTTAGCTCTGTTTCCAGCCCTCTCAATCAACCCCAATTTCGGTTCTACCCTACAGTTCAGTATATAATTATTCAAATTAGCAATGAATCTCTTTGGCAACAAATTGAACCTCTGCAGAAAATGAACCAAGTGCCATAAAAAGAAAATAGAAACTGAATTTTTAGCTTCTGAATCTGAGCTTTTGAAAACCAAACAAAAGGCTTTCGTCTCTCCAAATTATTGATTACACAATAATCTCTGAATCTTGACATCTGATTTTTTTCCCCCAGGGTTAAATTAATGACTTGTAGCTCTTTTCTTCTGGCATGAAAAAACTACGATATAAACACTATTCATTCTTTAAATACATTTATTTGCATAGCTCTTTCCATACTTGAAGATTAATCTGCCATCTGTATAAGAACTTGGATCACGAACATGCCCATTTTCTGGATAGAAAAACAAATTCTAGTGAGAATTCCCAAGTTGAGATCAATTTGCAAGTATCCCTGCCAATAACACATGGCTAGTCCAATTTTCAGTAGCAATAGTTTAGACTCTACTATTTCAAAACAAACATTTAAAATCTAATCTCTTGACTATATCCAACTAAATTCATTTCTAAGCAGACATGTAACTTAATAGTTTAGTTGTGCTTCACTCAAAGTTCCTCCCGGTGGCATTTTCCTTACCTAGATCTGAAGTCTGAAGTCTCTGTATCTTTAGAGTTTGTTCAAGATCATAGAAACAACAAAAGCCAGAGCTGGAATAATACTGAGAGCTAACATTTCTGGAACACATATTCTGGGCCAGGCTCTGTTCCAAGAACTTTCAGAATGTTAAGTCATCTAACTTTCACAGCAACGTATGAGGGATAGACCATAATTATTTCCCTGTAGAAGGATGAAGAAAACAAAGCATTGGGGAGTTAAACTTGCTTAAAATCGGCCACTTGAAAACAAAGTTAGGATTCTAATCTATAATCTCTGATTCCATTGATTATCCTCTTAAACACCACTTTATATTAGAACTCTGGAACAATTCGATCCAACATATACATAGATATGTGTTTGTTTCTTTGTTTACTTATTTATTTAGGTGCTGAGGATTTAACTCAGGGCCTTGCACATGCTAGGCAAGTGCTCTGCCACTGAGCTGTACACCCAACCTCCCAATATCTGTTCTAGAAGCAGACTTCCTGAGGTTCAGAGATGTGAAGTACTCCCTATTCTTGGTACAATATTACATAGGGGAGAATGAACAATAATCTTCATATCAAATCTTTCATGGAGCTGGTATGCGGACGACGCCTGTAATTTCAGTATTTAGGAGGCTGAGACAGGAGGATCACAGGTTCTAAGTCAGTCTCAGCAACTTAGTGAGATCCTGTTTCAAAATAAAAAAATAAAAAGGTGTGGGTGTAGCTTGGAGGTAGAATGCCCTTGAGTTCAATCCCCAGTAACAACAAAAAAAAAAACTCAAAAAACAAAAATGTCTTACATTGATTATGAATTGGCCCAGTCTAGCTGAATTCAGAGAAGTAGCTATAAAATTAGCTTATTAACAAGTAATTATTTAGTACAAGTATATTCAATACAATATTTGGGACATTTTTACTGAGAAATGATTCATTATTTGAAATTCAAATTTAATGGGGTGTCTTGTATTTTATCTGAAACCTTACATACGTGAAAATTGAAAATGAACTTTATCCAATTCTGTATCATTTAAAATATTTACAAGCCAGGCACAGTGGAACACACTTGTAATTCTAGTACTCAGGAAGCTGAGACAGGAGGATGATAGGTTCAAAGACAGCCTCAGCATTGTGGTGAGACTCTCAGCAACCTAATGAGAACCTGTTTCAAACACAAAATAAGTAAATAAAATAAAATATTTACAGGTACCAAGATTCTTAAAACCTTTTCCAAAACCTTCAGCAAAGCTCAGCTTATGCCTATGGCGGAAACGTCTTTAAGAAGGATAATAGGATTATTGTAATTTGCTGGATTTATCCCAAAGGAGTGAATATGTGAAAAAAATGGGTTATGTTTATGATAATAAATGTTAAACACTAACAATTATTATATACCGGGGACTATTGTAAGAGCTCTAGATGAGTTAACTAATTTAATTTCAAAACAGCCCTGGAAGGTATGTTCTATTATTACAGATGACAAAACCTAACAATAGCAACATTTAGTAATATGCCCAAAATGCCCAAAACACCTTACAATCTATTTAGTGTTGCACTGTTGAATATGGTAATCACTAACCAAATTTAGTTATTTTAATTAAAATGAGATAAAATTCAGTTATATAATTACAAGCCATATTTTAAATGCTGAAGAGCCACCTGTGGCTAGTGGCTACCATATTGAACATTGTCTCATCACTACACACAGGACCAGTTTCAGGGGTGTGTCACCTATGTGCAGGTCCTGTTGCACAGGGTTCCAAACTTAGCCAGGTCCATGCTTGGTTTGTTGGCTAGCACTGTTGTGTATCAAAGAAGTAAAGAAGACAGCTGGGTATGGTAGCACATCCCTGTAATCCCAGTAGTTGGGAGGTGAGACAGGAGGATTTCAGGTTCCAGGCCAACCTCAGCAACTTAGAGAGACTCTAAGTAACCTAGTGAGATCCTGTTTCAAAATAAAAAGTAAAAGGAGGGGGCCTGGCCATGTAATTCAGAGATAGAATGCTCCTGGGTTCAATCCCCAGTACAAACAAACAAAAAAGCAAAGAAGAGAGACTATAATTGGAATAGACTTTACTGAAGAAGGAAGATTTGAACTGTGCAGTGTTGCCAAGAGCTAGCTCCTCCTGTATGGAGTAAAAACACCTTTTGCAGCTTCCCTCCCCTTAAAGGACAACAAAATATATATTTTTATACAGGATCTGTATTCATATGCAATACAGTTGAGGCCTGAGTACCCTTGTAACTGCCCCTTGAACTGACCAGCGGCTCCTACCCTACTCTACCCTCATGTCTGTCCAAGACTGATCCTAGGGGGATATTTTCTAAAAGTCACATTTGAAAAACAAAACAAAGCAAACAATCAAAAACTGTAACATTGAAAATTAGTGAACGGTTTTCAAGTAGAAGTAATTCTCATGTGAACATAGTATTTGAATCTAGTCTACACATTGCCTGAAATTTCCCAGGTGAAGTGCTGAGCAGAGAGGCAAGCTACTACCTAAATTCAAAGTTGCCCCATAAATGTCAGTAACCAAAACATGCTGACTAGTCTCAACTACATCATTTCTTGAAATTTATCTTCCCAAACCTTGTTGTTTTTATAATTAGAAGAGAGGTAGAAATATTCTGTATTTTCTCCTTTCTTAACATGCAAATCCTATGCCTTTTTCTTCTCTTAATAATATATGTAAGAAGCTTATGCCATTATAGTAACAAGAGCTCTTAGAGAGACCTGGAATAGCAGTGAGCAAAGCAGCCAGTTAAAGTCTTTCTGAGGTGGTTTCCTTGAGGTTTAGCAGTTAGGAGACTATCATTTATCAAAGAGTATGTAAGGGATTTTTCTAGATGTAAATCATTTGTGAATTTATCTGAAGGATTACTGGAGAGTGAATAATGAGACCAGCAGAAACCATGTGCCTGGGAGGAAAACTTCAGGACAATAATTACCAAGATTGTAATGAAAGCCAAGTGGTAATTATCTCCATTGACTGGATAATTAAGTGAGCCAAAAATACTTTTAGAAAATAAAATTTCAGGTATTTACTATTAAGGCATTTTCTACTGCAATTTCAGAATAGCTTTGAGAACATGAAAGTATGGTTTAGAGGACAGCTTTCTATATAATAGAAGGATGGAAGCAGCAATAAATGATATAAAAAGCACAATAAAAACTGCAACCAAGCCGGGTGTGGTGGTGCATGCTTATAATCCTGCACATTTGTATTCCCAGCATTTGGGAGGCTGAGACCGGAGGATCCAGGTTTGAGGCCAGCCTCAGCTACTTAGTGAGGCACTCCGCAACTTAGTGAGACCCTGTTTCAAAATAAAAGAATAAAAAAATAGGTCTAGGGGTATAGCTCAGATATAGAATTCCCCTGGGTTCAATTCCCAGTATCGCCAAAAAAAAAAACCAAAAAACAAACAAAATCCCAGTACTTGGGAGAGTGAGACGGGAGGATTGCAGGTTCAAGGCCAGCCTTGGTAACTTAGTGAGGCCCTCCAAAACTTAGCGAGACCCTCCACAACTTAGCGAGACCCTGTTTCCAAGTAAAAAATAAAATAGGGCTGGGAGTATAGCTTGGAGGTAGAACACCCCTGGGTTCAATCCCTAGTACCACAAAACCAACCAAACAACCAACCACAACAACAAACTTTGTGCAATTCACAAGTCCACACTTTTGGGTAAGAATGCCAGCACGTGATCATGCTTAATGTCATAGTTGAGTCTTCATTAGAGTGTGTTCCTTTGAGTTATGTGACTGAATATTATAGAGCTTTTGTCTAGAGTTGGCACAGAATATTTTTCCCCAAATTGTTGAAACCTGTGCTGTTTATTATTACCCCAACCCAAGGTGGAGGGGGTAGTACCTTTAATTGAAATTATTTTGTGTTTTCACAGTTACAGTTTCCTAATGAGTGTCTCCATCCATCCTCCATCCATCCATCCATCCATCCATCCATCCATCCATCCATTAACTGATTCACCCGATGCCCACCTGTTCTTTCCCAGGCACTGATCTAGGAGCAAGGGTTATAAAAGCAAACAGCACAAGATCCATCTTCAGGTAGCTTTTGATCTGGGTGGAGGAGAGATGTTTGTAAACAAACCAATGTCAGCAGTTGTTTCAGCTTCTGTGTTAGATGTACCACAGTCTTATGCGGGGCTTAAAGGAGTAGTGGTGAAAGGGGAATGAATGAGCACAGGGAGGACAGTGCAGGGAGGAGGAGATGCTGGAGCTTTGTCCTTTTTAAATTCTGTTCCCTTTTTCTACAATATACTCCTCTTACTTCTACACTAGGCTAAACCTTACTCAAAATTTAAAAAAATATGGCGCATATGCTGATGCAGTGGTGCATTCCTACAGCTGAAGTACTTGGGAGGCTGAGACAGGAGGGTCATAGGTTTGAGGCCAGTCTCAGCAATTTAGCTCAGCAACTTAGTGAAGACCCTGTTTCAAAATTAAAAAGCACAAAACTAGAAAAGGCTGAGAGGGTAGCTCGGAGGTAGAATGTCCCTGTGTTCTACCTCCAGTACCTCCCTCCAAAAGGGAGTACATTGTCTTAAATAGTATAACCATTGAGATATATTCATGAATTATACTATTGATATATATTCATATTTCAATATATATTGGGATATTATTGTCTTAAATAATTATACATGAATATATCTCAATTTTTAAAATACAGAGATAGTAATGCCTAAATAGCAGAAAGCTTTCTTACTCTGTTCTCATTACTTTTTTACTTAGTAGTATTTCTTTTTTTTTTTTTTTTTTTGCAGTACTGGGGATTGAACTCCAGGGTGTTCTACCTTCGAGCTACACCTCCAGCCCTATTTTTTATTCTTTATTTTGAAACCGGGACTCACTAAGTTGAGGAGTGCCTCACTAGGTAGCTGAGGCTGGCCGCAAACCCGTATCCTCCAGTCTCAGCCTCCCAAATGCTGAGATTACAAGTGTGCGCCACCATGCCTGGCTCTACTTAGTAGTATTTCTAACACTTTGTATGTGTGTTTCCAGAACTTTTCTGTGCATTTACAAATATTCACATAATATACATGCATCTGTGTATATATGTATGGAAATATATGCATATGTAGTTGTATACAAATCATAAAATGAATATTGTTTGGTTTTTCACTTAGTTGATTTGGAGTGCTGTTTCAGTGCAGTGCTTCTGTATCAAAATTTGGGATTACCATATTTTAAACAATCCTCTATAGATTGAAATTTAGATTCCCTCCCCCAAATTTTCACTATTACAAATACCAAAATGAATATCCATGAACATCTTTGTGTATTTCTGTAGACTATATTCTCAGAAGTGGAGTAGCTAATTTAAAAAAAATCAAGATAAATATTGTGACATGGTCTTCCAAAACCCATATAGCCCTATGTACTCCCACCAATTTGGTAGAAGAATACCTGTTGGGGGAAAATAATGTAAATCAGTTTACTTTTGATTGTCAATTGGTAGAAACTTATTATACTAATTTCTACTCCCCTTTGAAACTAATCTTTAAAGATGAATCAGTAGTCAGCAGAGGGAAATGAGCGCGCAAAGACATAGATCTATTATTTGTACAGTGCCAGAGTGTTTAGGGAGGACTGACATTGCTTAGTTTATGGGATTAGGAGGTGATTTTAAGAAAAAGTGAGGCTTAGTGAAGTAGATAGTTGTCAGATGACAAAGGGCCCAATTTGCTGGTCATTTAGACTTTACCCTGTAGATAATGGGGAGTTATCCAAGAGTTTTTAAGCAGGGTTAGGAAAAGGCAGCATTAACTTTGGACAAAAATTAATCTTGCAGCTGTGGGAAGCACAGAGACTGGAAAAGAGGGGAATAAATGGATAGAATTGCAATTTACAGCATCCTGAAAGAGGACAGTGGTATTGGGTCTGGAGTCAAGGGAAGGATGAAGGAGGAGAGGAATTAGGAAGACAAGAGGAGCCATGGTGCCTCCTATGGATTGTCTTCGAGGAGTGGGTAGTGGCAGGCCAATGTGAGAGACAGTTTTCCATCCAGAGTACTGGGGTGAATAGTTTTCAGTAACCTTTTGCTCTAGAAAATGATCTTGCAGAGTGGTTCCACTTAAATGAATTAAGCATAATTTTAGCAAAGTTTCTACACAGGTGGATATTTAAAAGTAAATCAAGGGTGGGGTGTGCACATTTACTTTAGAAAGGGAAGATATTGGTTGAAAAGAACTAGTAAAAAATGAATCTGCAAGGGAAAATAATGGAAAAGCAAGAGAAGAGAGGATTTTTTAAAAAATGAGCAAAGGAAAGAAAAAACAAGCCGGGCGTGGTGGCGCACGCTTGTAATCCCAGCATTCGGGAGGCTGAGACAGGAGGATCCGGGTTCGCGCCAGCTTCAGCTACCTAGTGAGGCACTCCGCAACTTAGTGAGACTCGGTTTCAAAATAAAGAATAAAAAACTAGGGCTGGGGGTGTAGCTCGGAGGTAGAATGCCCCTGAGTTCAATCCCCAGTACCGCAAAAAAAAAAAAAAAAAAAAAAAAAAAAAAAAGAAAAAAGAAAAAACAAAAGAAGACTGGATGAAGATATAAGAAGTAAGTATTTTTTTCCATATATGCCTTTGTCTTTGTATTTCATTTTCATTCATTTATATTGTGTTTTGAAAATAATATATTGAGCATATAGAATATTAATTCATGGAAGACATTCTAAGCCATGAGTGTGATAACGACTTTGAAGTGATTACTCCCAGTTACACCCCTATTCTTGAATAATAATGTCCCATCTTAATAACCTAAATTTCACCATGCAGCACTCTCTTAACCTTCTGTTACTTAATCTAGAAATAGATCATTATCCCTATTTTATAGACTAAAGTTAAGAAGCATGATAAAGTTTGCTTGTACATGTTACTAGTTAGATACTTGATTCTGTTAGTTATCTATCTGTTCTCTTACTTACTTACTTGTCCTTTATTTCATTCCTGGGGTAATGTTCATGGGTGTCTTGAAATCGTCTAACATTCTCTTTCTTCTAAACAAAGTGTGACCCTGATCAGAGTTTGGTTTTTGTTGTTGTTGTTGTTTTTTCTTTTCTTTTCTTTCTTTCTTTTTTTTTTTTTTTGTTAGACACAGTGATTATTGTTACTATTTCTTTAAATCACTCTATGCTGAACTTTAGACAGATAATGATCTTAGTCCATGGTACTTTTTTAATGCATGGCTACAAAAACCACTTGTGATTGATAGGCTCTCTGTAAACACCTAATGCATTACTTTTATCATCTTCATAAGACTTCCATGGAATAAACAAACATTAATATAAAAGGAAAGCATAATGGCAATACTGGGTATTCTATCAGCATGAGGTCATACAACTTATATAAACATATTAAAATTAAACTTACTTGAATTGAATAGAAGAAAGGGAAAGTACAGAGAAACTGAAGGATTGTTGAACTTTGAATAAATAATTTCTATACCATGACTACATTAATTCCTGAAGAATTTTAAACACGCTAAAATGGGAAAGGATTGGATTCACTGTGCTTTTAAATATATATATACATACATTTCAATTGTATTTATCACCAGTGACTGCCTGCTTTGAGAGATGAGAACACTGGCATCCTCACACTCCTGCTCTTCTCTTTTAGCAGGCACAGCTCATGTATTGAATAATCTTCTGTCTGTGCTGCTGCCATTCTCAGTACTATTTACATGGAAGCAGTTGTTCCTACAAAGTCTCTCTCCCATCCTGATGTGGTAGTGCATGCCTGTAATCCCAGTACTTGGGAGG
This sequence comes from Graphiurus murinus, assembly GCA_004027655.1. Taxonomy (NCBI): domain Eukaryota; kingdom Metazoa; phylum Chordata; class Mammalia; order Rodentia; family Gliridae; genus Graphiurus; species Graphiurus murinus. The sequence goes on from PVLC010017409.1 coordinate 29,282, forward strand.
CTGAGACAGAAGGATCTCAAGTTGGAGGCCAGCCTCAGCAACTTAGCGAGACCCTATTTCAAAACAAAAATAGCTCAGAGTTCAGTCCCCACTTACAAAGAAAAAAAAAAGTCTCTTTTTACTGTCAACTCCTAACCAAAACCTGCCATTAAAACCCAGGGGTGGCAGCTCTAGGCTTCCTTCTTGCATCCCCCATCTTTCTCATAAGGCCCTTGAGAAAGGTTAGTGGAAAAATACTTGGAGGATGACAGCTCCAGAATTTTACAGAGCTCCTGGGGACAGGGAAGGAAACTGTGAACACTCAAGTACTAATAATTTTTATCCTGTGTGACTTTTTGCAACAATAGAATATTCTGGGATGATAGATACGGACAGTAGATGCCACTGGCTTTGGGAACTACTGAGGAAATGGGGGCAGAAGGTTGAGGAGAGCAGGGTCAAAGACAGGGAGCAGTGGGAAGCCATTCTGCCACCAGTGCTGTATCACTGCAGAGGGCCTGCCTCAGGGCAGTGAAGCCAACTGCTCATCTCCTTGCTTCCTGCATGTGTGAATGGAAAGCTCAGTTTCTAAAGCTAAACATCTGGCTTGACAGCAGGGAGCATTCAGTTAATGGTAGTTCAGAGGAATTGCTGTGTTTGCAGCTGTTTCTTCTTGATAAAATAATTGTTGTTTCCAATGGGAAATTATTATGTAGGATCAGAATCAAATGAAAATGTGGTGTCTTTGCCCAGCTTGATTTAGTGGTATATAAATAGGTTTTGGGAAATAAAGGTATAGCATTAAGAAGTGCAATCTTTATAAATGGGAGATAAGCACTTTTCCAAAGAGCCAAAGGGAACACTGCCAGGGAGCTATAACATAGGACTGAATAGTAATGCATCACATGTCAAATTATGACTGCACGTATCTTCTAACCCTTTTTCATGGAAAGCACACACACTCTTCACACATGATATTTGGCCGTCTGTTTTGCTTAAACTAAAAGCTCAGTTGCTACTGGTAAGTATAGGAAAACTGGTAGGACATAGCCACATGTATGTTTTTTTTAATATTTTAAAGGCCTTAGGTTCAATGTCAAGCTGAAATTTGCCTGCAGTAATTAGTTATTGAAGAAATAAATGAATAAATGAGTGATGCAGCTATTTCTTCTGCCTGTATCTGCAAAGAGCAATTGAGAGTACAGACCACTTAAGTCATAGGGTGAGAAGGGGGTCTTGGGAACCTGAAAAGAACAACAGCTGAGTGAAAGAATTAAAGCCTGGAAGAGGGATTTCAGAACATGCTCCCCGCTCCCAGCCATGCCTGAGGTTCTTTTCCTACAGTATCTGGCCCATACCTAATATTACCTATGTAAAAAGCTAAACAAAGAAAGAAACAAACAAAAACCAGAGAGATCTCAAATAAATTATTATTACCTAACGAGGCATCTCAAGGTCATAGAAAAAACAAGAACTAGCAAAACCCAAAATCATTGGAAGAAAAGAAACAATAAAGATCAGAGTAGAAATAAATGAAATAGAGACTAAAATAATAATACAAAGATACAGTTTTTACAAGATAAACAAAGTGATAAAACTCTAATTAAACTAACATAAGAAAGAAATAAGACCTAAATAAATGAAATTACAATTGAAAAGGAGACATTACAACAGATAATTCTGAAATTCAAAGGATCATTAGGGGATATTTAGAAAAACTCTATGCCTATAAATCAGAAAATCAGGAAGAAATGGATAAATTTTTGAACATATATGACCCACCAAAGTTGAACTAATAGGATATTAAAAAACTTATGTAGATTAATAACAAGTAACACTATGGAAACAGTGATAAAAGTTTCCTAGCAAAGACAAACTCAGGACCAGATAGATTCACTGTTGAATTTACCAGACTTTTGTTTTGTTTTGTTTTGTTTTTGCGGTACTGGGGATTGAACTCAGGGGCATTCTACCTCCGAGCTATTCCCCCAGCCCTATTTTTTATTCTTTATTTTGAAACTGAGTCTCACTAAGTTGCAGAGTGCCTCACTAGGTAGCTGAGGCTGGCCTCGAACCCGGATCCTCCGGTTTCAGCCTCCCGAATGCTGGGATTACAAGCGTGCGCCACCACGCCCGGCTCAAATTTACCAGACTTTTAAAGGAGACATGACACCAATGTTCCTCAATTATTGTATAAAACAGAAGAGGAAGAACCTTCCAAAACCCATTCTAAGAAGCCAGTATTATCCTGCTACCAAAACCTGATAAGGACACAATAAAAGAAGAAAACAATACACCAATATCCCTGATGAACATAGATGCAAAATTCCTCAATAGAATACTTTCAAATCTAACTTAACAGCACTTTAAGAAGATAATAAACCATAATCAAATTGGTTTCATTTTAGGGGTGCTAGGATGATTTAACATACACAAATCAATAAACCTGACAGAGTGCATAAATAAAATCAAGGATAAAAATGAACAATCATCCCAATAGATGTAGGAAAAGTCTTTGATTAAATTCAACATTCCTTCATGATAAAAGCCCTGAGTTAGCTGGGCATGGTGGTGCACACTTGTAATCCCAGTACTTGAAAGGCTGAGACAAGAGGGTCACAGGGACACAGCCAGCCTCAGCTACTTAGTGAGGCCCTCCACAACTTAGTGAGACCCTGTTTCAAAATAAAGAATAAAAAATGAAAAATGGGGCTGATGTAGCTCGGAGGTAGAATGCTCATGGGCTCAACCCCCAGTAACACACACACACACACACACACACACACACACACACACCCCTGAATTAATTAGGAGAGAAGGTTCATATTTCAACACAATAAGGCTATATATGACAAACTCATAGCCAACAACATACTTGGTGGGGAAAAACTGAAAACATTTCATCTCATATTAGGAACAAGAAAGAGTGTTTACTCTTATTCAATATAGTACTAGAAATTTTAGAGCAATTTTGGCAAGAGAAAGAAGTAAAATGGATACAAATAGGAAAGGAGAAAGTCAACTTATCCCTGTTTGTAGATTATATGAGCCTATACTTAGAAACCCTAAGAGTTCACCAAAAGATTGATAAACAGAACCAATAAATTCAGCAAAGTAGTAGGATAAAAAAAATCAATATACAAGCTGGGTGGAGTAGCACACATCTATAATCTCAATACTTGGGAGGTTGAGAAAGGAGAATTACAAGTTCAAGGCCAACCCCAGCAACTTAGTGAGATCTGTTTCAAAATAAAAAATAAAAAGGGCTTGGGGTATAGCTTGAAGGTAGAATGCCCGTGAGTTCAATCCCCAGTATATAAAATAAATCAATATACAAAACCCAGTAGCTTTTCTGTATATCAACAATGAATTTGCTGAGAAAGAAATCAGGAAAGTAATCCCCCTCACAATAGTCTCAAAAAATATATATACCTAGGAATAGACCTTACTAAAGATGTGAAAAACCTCTACAATAAAAATTACAAAACACTGAAGAAAGAAACTAAAAACTTCTCTTTCTATGTTTGGAAAATTCTCTGTTATTATTTCTTTGAAGAGATTGCTTATTCCATAAGTTTCAACTTCTAATCCCTCTTCTATGCCTATTATTCTTAGGTTAGCTTTTTAAAATTGGCCCAGATCTCTTCCATGTCCAATTCATATTGTCGTATTTTTTTTTCTAAGTTATAGACTATAGATTCATTTTTGGAGTGGTCATCCTCTAGGAGTGATATTCTATTTTCCATGTGATCTAATCTGCTGTTTATAGTTTGTATTGAGGCCTTCATTTCAATTATTTCATCTTTCATTTCCTTCAATGCTTCTCTTTGGTTTCTTTTCAGGTTGTCGAATTCTTTGTTTATTTGTTCCTTTATTTCCTCCTTTAATTCTTTCCAGTTTTCCCTGCTTTCTTTCTGAAAATTCTGTATTGTTTCTAGTATTAGAGATCTGAATTGTTCTTCTGGTACTCTCTGCCATTCTGGGTTGGTGAGGTCTGTTATTAAGGGGTTGTGGTAGCTCATTGTTTCTTTGTTATTTTTCCTTCCCATGGTTCCCTTGCTCTTGAGTTTATATCTGTCGGGAGAATCTGGTAGTGAATATAGAGTTTTGAGTGTGGAAGTATGAGATGGCCTTGGTATGAGACAGGAAAAAGAGGAGAAGAAAAGAGAGAAGGTAAAGTGTTAAGGACTGATCTACAAATTCAATGCAATAACCATAAAATTGCCAAGGACGTTCCTCACAGACATAGAAAAATCAGTCCTTAAATTCATCTGGAAAAACAAAAAGCCCAGGATAGCCAAAGTAGTTCTTAGCAATAAAAATCATGCAGGAGGCATCACAATACCTGACTTTAAACTCTACTACCAAGCCACAGTAATAAAAACAGCATGGTACTGGCACAAAAACAGACACATAGACCAATGGAGCAGAAT
>PVLC010017410.1:0-33849 GCA_004027655.1 Graphiurus murinus
AGAAAGATGAGCTTTTGATTTGTACATGATCACCCAGCTTGGAAGTAGTGGACCTAAAACTTGAGGTACAGTCTATGTGATCTCAAAACCACTAAACCAAGTGCTCCTATAAAACACCCATCGAGAGGCTGCTGGAGAGGAAGGACCAGAGACTTTGGCAGATGGTGAATTTGTGGTATGGTGATAGGCCAGTTCATAGAGACAGGCAGTTTCAAGGTAGTTTGAAGGACAAATTCCAAGTGTTCATCTGCCGTGTGGCTCTCACTGGGGCTTCCCATATTTCCTGCTGCTGTTATTTTCTCTTCCCATTTAGTCTTTTTTTTTTTTTTTTTTTTTTTTTGGCGGTACCGGGGATTGAACTCAGGGGCATTCTACCTCCGAGCTATACCCCCAGCCCCATTTTTTATTCTTTATTTTGAAACCGAGTCTCACTAAGTTGCGGAGTGCCTCACTAGGTCCCATTTAGTCTTGCTTCTTCTGGCTTTCCAGAAGATAAGCCGGGCCAGAACATAGAAGATGGAGAAAATAGAATTCATTGTCTTTCTGTCCAGTTTCTTCCTCTGGGAACTTTGTTCTTCAGAGGTGTACCTCTGTCCTGCCAGGTATTCCAGCCTGAAACCTGGGGTATGTCCACAATCCTGTCCACATCCTGATTTGTGTGGCTGAGAGCCAACTTGGACTTAGAGGAAGTCCTCCTCCTCTCAGTTGCCCATTGCCACCAGACTGTAACATTAGTCCTGCTCTCCTTTCCTGCTTTTTTTTTTTTTTTTTGGTACTGAGGACTGAACCCAGGTGCATTCTACCTCTGAGCTACACCACCAGCTCATAAAACAGGGCCTTCCTAAGTTTCTGAGGCTGGCCTTCAACCTGTGACTCTCCTGTCTCAACCTCCCAAGTATCGGGATTACAGGCATGTACTGCCACCATGGCTTCCTTCTTCCATGTTTGATCACTTCATTAGAGACAAAAAATGCTACTTATTTAAAAAACAAGAATAAAACACAGACCTACATTTCTCTAAGTATGTCTTTATATAGCGTTTTGGCTTTTTGAAACATGCTGATGTTCTACATATTCAAAAGGTGAAATCATAACAGCAATAATAAGAAGGTAAAAGCATCCTGAAGCTGGGAGAAAACTGAAGCAGTTGAACCGGCTGCAGTTCAAAGGAATATTACCCCAATGGAGTGGGAAACCTGATGGGAGTCACTTGTGAACATGACATTCAACTACTATCCTCAGACTTGGGCAGAGTAGGAAGATGGGAAAAATGAAACAAGTCCTGAGTGCTTTACAGTAGATTGGACTTTCGGAGAAGCCATTCTGAATTTATTTAGATTCATTACAGAACAAAGTAATCAGTAACAAAGTAATGAGTAAATAAGTTCATGTTGAAGAGAGATGTGAACGTGGAATGGGAAAGTCAAGAAAGAACCCTATCAGGGCCAACTCAAACTAGAAGCATTGGTGTAGACTATGAAAATATATGTATATTTCCTAGCTTTGTCCACTGACCAGCAATACTTCCATAGCAATAAGCACAAAGAGCACCCAGATCTTGGTGTCTTACATCTTTCACCATTATAAGGAACCAGGGCTCCTTGAAGAAGCCAATAAGTTCCCACCTTCTTCCACTCTTTCTGTGCTTTAGCTGAGGTGGACAAGTTGTGTTTCCATCACTTGTACGCAACAGAGGTCAGCCTAATCTTCAATTTTTTTGGTGAGTTGAAGAGCAGACACACTTGCCTATCATTTAGATCACTGGACACTGTCCTGGGCACAGAGAAGATGCTCAGTAAGCCCATCAGATCCAATTTATGGAGTATTCCTAGTGCCTTGGGCATGTAGTCTGGAAGATTCCATTTATAGTTGTTATCCCTTGGAATGCATTATTTGGCAGACTGCAATACTTAAATACCGTTGCTTTCATATCATAACAACCAGACCTTTTCCTACTGATATCTATGGAGAACATATTTAACCAGGACACATTAGCAGACAGGAAGCAGTTTGGAAGACATGGCGTAAAAGCTGCAATAGTAACACTTCTGAGATATTTTGCTTGTTGGTGGAGGGACACTTAATTCAGGGATAGCCCCATTTATTATGCTTATTTAAAAATTATGTTTATTTAAAAATATATTCTAAGAATATTTTTGAGAATTTCACAACATCATTGAGATGGATACTCCCAAGGTGTACCTGAGACAGAGTTAGGAATCAGAGGTACCACAAATATGGGTGATACCTCTGAGTCAGATGCCCGGAGAGCCATTATCTCTCAGCATCCATGCCATGAAAAACAGCATAGTTTAATTCCAAAGTTCTATTTTAGATTTGGTTTCTCAATGACTCTAAGCCTTAAAATAGAAGTGGACCAAGCAGACACCTCATTTTTCAGTATAGAATTAAGTTCTGCTGATAACGGATGGATACTTTCCACATTAGTGCAAAATGTGAGCACGAATCTCAAGATAGTGTAATGCACTCCAGGAACCGCCGGTGATATATTTAGATACTGATTAGAAGTAAAACTGATACATCATTCCTTATAGTGTGCACGAGCAGTACCAGTGCATAACCGCGCCTCTTGGGACTGAGGTCATTTATTTTTCCTCCTGGATATATTGTTTATATCATGTTCTCTCCCTCATGTTATATATTAAATTGTTTAATGTAAGCCATAAGAGAGCAAATGTCACTTAAAGGTCTCTTTCCCCTCCCCTCTTAAAATCTGAGGAATCAAATCTGCTAAAGCAGGTGATCTGTCAGTTTTCATTCCTGAATGTCATTGGTACTTACGGATTTTCTTATCAGTTCATTTCACATTCCCAAATCAAGTGACCATTAATCTACAACATCTGAGCAGAAAGACTGGGGGCTTCCTGACTTTTGTGCAGGCTACTTTCTAGGTCCCAAACTCGTGTTTGCCGAAATAAAAGCTTCCCTAAAGTTGGGAGGAGAAGTAGCTTATTGCTAGACAGTTCCTTAAGAAGTCACGGCTGTTTAATTGATCATTAGTAACTATTACTAATATTTTTGGAACATCTGTGTGTGTATATTAGAGAGAGGGGGGGGGAAATGAATCAATAGTGGTCTAAGGGTAAAGAACTTTATGTCTTAGAAAATAGGATGGTCCAGCTGGGTATGGTGGTGCACACCTATAATTCCAGTACTTAGGAGACAGAGACAGGAAAATTACAGGTTCAAGTCCAATCTCAGCAACTTAATGAGACTCTCAGTAACTTAGAAAGACCTCGTTTCAAAATAAAATGTACAAATGGGCTGGCGGTGTAGCTCATAGGTAGAATGCCCCTGGGTTCAATCCCCAGTACAAAAGAGAGGGAGGGAGGGGGAGAGAGAGAGAGAGAGAGAGAGAGAGAGAGAGAGAGAGAGAGAGAGAGAGAGAGAGAGAGAGAAGGAGAAGGAGAAGGAGAAGGAGAAGGAGAAGGAGAAGGAGAAGGAGAAGGAGAAGGAGAAGGAGAAGGAGAAGGAGAAGGAGGAGGAGAAGGAGGAGGAGAAGAGAAAATTAGGATGGTCCAAAATTAAACTATTCTGTTTGGTTCTCATAAACACTTCTTCAATCTGAAACTATAACAATAACCACGACTTATTGAAGCTTACAGTGTGTCTTGAACTTCTCATTTAATCTCCACCAAAATACATCCCCTGTGGGTTGGTTATGCTTAACCATCAGCACGTCTTGTCTCTGCCCTCAAGCTGTCTTCTGCATCTGCTTCACAACACCTCCTGGTGCCCGCCCAGCCTAGGCTGTTCTCATCTCTTGCCTGGATTACTGTAATAGCCTCCTGATCGGTCTCTCTGCTTCCCTCTGGTCTCTGTGGTATTCATTAGTGTTGTTCACAATATGCCATCTTGCAGGCACATGGTAGAACTGTGCCCTCCGACTGCCTTTGAAGTTCAATGCAGTCAGGTGATATGCTTTGGCCAATGAGCTATGAGCAGAAGTATGTGTGTCACTTGCCGGTTGAAGCATTAGAGCCTATGCACAAATCATGATGCTCTCTTTCTGTCTGTCCTGGTAATCTTCATTGTCTCAAAAAGAGGCTACTCTATCTCTGGGCCCCAGGATGAGGGGAGAAGAGCAGAACCCCAGCCAGCTGACAAAGGACCTGGAGTTAAAAAAAAAAGTCTGAGTGAGACATAACCATTGCTCTTGTAAGTCACAAAGGCTTTGGGGTTATTATTGCAGCAGCATGACTCAACTTGTGCTAATTGATGTGTCCCCTTATAGTGTCGCCTTCAAATGGAAGCTGGAGCAATCCTTTTAAAGGTGCATTAGTCCATGCTGCTCAGAACTTCTAATGGCTTCCTTCAACACAGAATGAGAACCTAAGTGCTCACTGTTAGGCCCTTTATGATCTCGCTTCCTCTTTGATCTCATTACTACCACTGTCTTTCCTTAGGCCACACCAAGCGTCCCTGTGGTCACGTGATGGGTCCTCAGCTATTCCTGCCCTCAGGGCCTTTGCACTTGCACTTTACTTCTGCCTGGATGACTCCAGCCCAGATATTATGAGCCTCCTTTATCATTTTGAGGCAGGGCAGAGGACCTGGAACAGGAAGAATTAAAGTGTCCACCTGCATCTCCCCCTTCTGTGAGGTTGAGGGAGGTGAGCAGGAAGGTGAGAGATTGGTGGGCACCAGGAAAAAAGGCCCTAAGCCGCCCACAGATAATCATTCAAATTAAGGATCAAAACTGTGCAAAAGTCATTGGTTCTCCCAAACCCAATTCTGACAATCATAAAAAAAAGAGAAAACCTCAGGAAGGTTTAAAAGCCCACTACCCAGAGCTTTGAGGTCACTCTCTTTCCAGGCCTCCCCCTGGGAGGGAGGAGCTGCTTTGTCTTCTATCTTTCCCTGAATTAAATAACGTTCATATTTCTATAACCTTTGCTAATCCTTGGACTTCATTCATTGAAATACACTGGACAAGAACCCCAAAAGAAGAACCCTACAAGAAGGTCCCCATTGCAGTTTTATTCTGGTTTTACTCAAATGCCCTTCCTCAGAGAGGCCTTCCCTGGCCCCACCTTATCTGAAAGAGCCCCCTGCCCTCTTTATCTGCTGGTACTGCTTTATTTTCTTCAGTGTTTATTAAGTTACCACTGCTCTGAGCACTGTAGTTTCACTGTATTGCTTTGTTTTGGATCTGTGTGTCCTTGGGCAGTGATTTTTGCCTGTTTGGTTCACTGCTTGAATGTATATAGTCACTGGCCACTCTAGGCACTCAGTAAATGTGTGTTGAATAACTCTGGCCCTCATTTTATGCAGGAGGAAACTAGGCTCTGAAAAGTTACTTGGTCAAGGTCACAGGAGTAGATTGTGGAAGAGTTGAGATCAGGCCCAGGCCTCTGACTTCCAAGTGCTCGCTCCAGGGTCTTCTCTTCCCTGCATCGCACCCCGTAGGTTCCATCCGCACACGTGAGTCCCGGGTCTCTGTGTCAGCCTGGCCGGCTGTACACTTCTTCTGGTTTGCATTTATGAAGTTAGGATGAGTGGTTCTGAAAAGTTCCATGCTCAGTTGTGGTGCATTTGTCATGTGGATCGTAATCTATTTTCTAACTTGATCTCAATGACACTCTCTCATTATGCTATTGGAAAAAGATGTCATATAATAGATAAAAAATCCCGGTAATCCAAAAGTCATTGTTGCCTTTAAAATGAAAGGTTTCTACATTCAGCCTTGAAAACGTAAGTGTCTGCTGTCTTGGGAGCTCACTGTGAACATAAAGGTAATGTAGTTTAGGAAAAAGGCCTTTGTCTGGGAGGCTGGGAGAAGCCCTCTGTCTGAGTTAGGCCTGGTGGACTTGCTCAGTGTTTAGAGGGCAGCGCTGCCTTCCCAACCCTGCTCAGCCTTATACCCTCTGCCCTGCACAGGGAGAAGAGATGCTAGCAAGGCCCAATGGGGAGAGGTGGGTCAATAAATGTAAGATCTGCCTGGATAATAGAACTGTTCCTACACGCACAAACTAATTGGAAGAAGGGCCCTAGAGTTCCTTAGACTAGTGTTCTGGCCTGTGGACTGCCTGCCTTAGACAGACCAGAGCTGACTCAAGAAGGCAATCTTCCCAAGTCCCACTCCAAAGCTTGGGCATGGGAATGGTTGGGAGTGGAGCTCCGGAATCTGCATATTTAACTAGCTCCCCAGGTGTTTCTCATGAACACTCCACTTTGGGTCTCATTCAAGCTTCTCATTTTATAGATTTAGAGAAACTGAGGCCTGGGGATTTGATTCTTGTGGAAATAATTATGTCGGATTGCAACAAGGAAAGGTGAAAGTAATTTTCAGGGTAAAATAAAAATTTAAGAGTCATCATTCATCTGTTTTTGGCACGGATCTCCTTCATAAAAAAATATAAACATAAAAAACACAAGTCCCTATATGAAGCATGTGGCAGAAGAGAGGTTTTCCCGAATGTTCCTGAAAGGACATCTGCAGGGTCTCTGCACGCCCCACTCTCAAGATGATGCCTCATCGGAAACAATAGCCTCCCACAAATCTTGCTCCTATGCTCCCTAGCACAAATAAGACCACTAGGAGTTGATCATTGGGAGAGTGTTGAGAGGAAGAGTGAGAGGTTGGGAGAAGGAAAAGAAAACTGAGTCAAACCCCAGGAGATGAGTCACCAAAATAAATATTGTGAAGAGCCTTTTCAGGAGCCCTTGCTATATTAGGTGAGGGAATTGATATCCAGTGGGTTAGTAAAGCCCACCATATCCATGTGAACCACCACATTTTCTCCTACAGATGTGAATCATGCTATGAGCCTGTCAATAAGCCCAGAAGTGACTAATTCTTGGAAAATTGGAGAGCCTCTGTTGGTTTATCCTTTGTATCAATATATGAAAAAAAAAATCCCTAGAATTTTGTGGTCCAGTATAGCTGTAAGTGAACAGATAAGAGCCCCAGTAAATGGAAGCACTCCTTCATTCCTAAGGGAAGTTGGTGAGCTGCCCACATAATTTGCTGATAAAGGCCCATCTGTTAAAACAAAGTCAAGCAGCATTGGCAATACATTTCAGCCAGAGACCATAAGTGGTTATTTTTTCTTGACAGTCTTGTTGGCTTTTTTTTTTTTTTTTAAGCCCCAAGAAACTGTTTGAGAATGAAATATAGATGATGATATTGGCTTTAAGTTAATGTTACACTTTTTGCTCAGGGAGAGAAAATCCGTCACCATAGCTTCCCTGGTAAATGCTGTTTTGTGATAAACTGTTATGAGAATCAAGTCATAAGGAAAACTCGGCTTCACAAATGACACACGTAGAAAAACAGCAGATGTCTGATGAAGTAAAGAACCGACTTATTGCCAAGACCTTGAAAAACAAAATTAATTTCCTTTCGTCTTTGATAATGATGATGTAATGTAGTTAATAGGAAGAGCCTGCCATGCTCAAGCAGTTATAAAAGGAGAAATATTGGCCAGACCCTGGTTGAGAATGGTTGGGTTTTGTTGCTGTTACTTTCACCATGTCGATTATAAGCTGAAGGGAGGGAAAAAGCAAGGGACTGGTTTGGCGTTGTTCGCAATGGATGTGGGCTCAGACTCCATTATTATTTTTAAGCAACTATTTCATGAAGAAAGAAAAATGTAGTTAAATCAGAGTTTTTCTGACCACGACTTCAGATATTTAGAGCCTTTTGAGAGTCATTGTCAATGAAAAACACACTCCACCAGGACAAAATGAAGTCATCGATATTTTACAGTTAAATTTCCATAGGAGGAGAATGCTTTGATTTTAGATAAATGGGGCACTTCACTTGGGGTCCTTTTCCATACAGGTGAGAAATTTAAGCACACACTAAGGAATGATTAATCTAACTAGTACTTATGCCCGTGAGCAATTCAGAGTTGGGTCCAACCATTTCTTTTCAGCCCTAGCTAAAAATAATCAACACTAAGGGACATAAAACCAAGGCTAGGGCCTCATATTTTAGGATGTAGAAGCTGCTGAGTTTTTTGGTTTCAATAAGCTAAATTTAAAATTAGCAAAGTGGTAGGCAGTCTAACTCCAGTCTTGGTTATTAGAATTGGCCCCATCCTACCAGAACTGAGTTTGTTTTGTCTGCTACAAACCACATGCCATTTGAACAACCCTTCTGTGAGTTTACCCTAGGTCTGAGAAAGGATGGCACCCTTCATAGGATAGTTGTTGATCAGGGACTCAGAGTAACGGCTGTTACAAGTCCCAGTTTGGTGGGATTGATGGAGTTGACCCCTCTCTCCAGTGTATCTCCCTGAATGTGCAGGTGTTTGGGAATGAAAATGTACTCGTGTATACTTCTTTCCATGGCTCCACCAGCAGAAACCCCCCCCCGAAGGTGGGTTGACAACACTTGTGACCTGGAAATGCTGTCTTAATGCCAAGGCCAGAGTTTTGAACTTGGTGTTTTGAGACCAGTCATTATCTCTCTTCTCAGAGGGGAGATTCTTCTCCCTGGAGAAAAGAACTCTGAAGAATTGATTGGTCTTTTCCAAATATAAGAGTTACTGAAATCTAGGAGAATTGCAAGCTTTATTTTCTCTATTTCCTTTTATTTTTTTCTTTTCCCCTTTTAGATCATTTGTATTGGAAACACATTTAAAAAGTCCTTTGTTTACTTATGTTTCCTTTGTTCCATGCCAGGTGTTATTAAGTTTGGGGTACCTAGGAGGGAAACGTGACAATATCCATTGCACTAACCTCTATTTTGCCATGGTAAGAAGCTGTCTGGTTCAATGATGCTATGGCAAATAAAAGCAATAGTAATGATAGGAAGCACTTACTGAACATGGTGGAACATGGTGTCATAAGTGTGTTAAGTGCTTTTTTGTACTATATCATCAAACCTTCATAGCAAGGTGATGAGTTAGGTGCTATGAATACAGATGAGGCAGTGGAGGCTTAGAGAAGTTAATTAGCTTGCCCAAGAACACACAGCTCTTTTGTGCTAAAGGTGGGCTTCCAACACCCATGCTCTTAATGACCAGGCCACACCTTTCTCCAGTGCTAACACTAGTTTCTCTGCCCTTATTTCACTCAATATTCCCCATGACCCAGGAGATGGGGCCTGTTCCATGATATTGACACTTGCTGTTCTAAACTGGCCTGTGAGCCTTACATCCTGTGCACACAGCCTCTCCCTGTTGTGAGCGGCTCTTATTGAATCCCATCATTTGGGAACACACCCTGGAGGCTGCTGAAGGTACCCTTTTGGAAACATGGGTCAGACTGTGGAATCCCCCGCCCCATTTATAATACAGCAAGCTCCAAAGCTGTTGCTGTTTTGTTTTGATTGAACTGAGTGAACTGGATGTGACTTCACACCCTTCTTCTGAGACTATTTCAACTTCAGGATTTTTTTTTTTTCTCAGAAATTAAACCACAGAATATATGGCAAGAGAGCCTGCTAAGCAGAGCTATAAATTTCGAACCCTTGCATTTTCATATAAAATCAAGTAGAAAGGTGTAAGAACTTGGAAACTCACCTCGCAGAAGAAAATGAGTGGGGAGGAGCTGGTTAACTGCATGCTGGGGGCACAGAGGTGAGTAAAAGGCAGGTGGGGAGACTAAGAGCTTCACAGGCAGGCGAAAACACCAGCAGGGAGTTCTAGGAAAGGAGACTTGGAGAGAACCACTTACAAGGTGCACAGATTAAGAAAGGAAAGTCCAGTGTCAGGATAAGAGAAAAATAACTGTTTGACGGTTACAAGATAATAATTTCCCGTTTGGTTTCCTATAAAATATCCCAATGTTTTTATAGCTCTTTTTTGAGTTTGAGTGATACTGCTGGTGTTATAGCTATTATTATAGAAAAACTAGAAGTTGTAAACTTCTGTATGAATCTTACTCCTAGGAACACTAATTTTTCTTCCTTTCACTTCACTTGTGGTAGAAGTTTACTGCGAAAAGAGGAATTCAGCTTTTTAAAAATTTTTGGTACTGGGGATTGAATCCAGGGTTGCTCAACTTGCCCTGAGCTACATCCCAGCCCTTTTTATTTTGACACAGGGTCTCACTAAGTTTCCCAGCTTACTCCAACTTGCAATCATCCTGCATCAGCTTCCTTAGTCACTGGGATTGTAGGCATGCACCACCATGCCCAGCGGAACTCAGCTCTTTTCTTCTAAAATTATAAGATGTTTGTCACTCAGAACCAAGGTAGCACTTTCTACAAGGGGCAGAAATCTCAACAATGTTTTCATTGCTTCGAGTGGATAAGGGCCATATTTGAAAACCCAGAAAAATTCACACAAAAAAACTTGACACGGTTGTGCTCCTAACTTGGGAATAAGCACTTGGCTAGAATGGATATAAAGGGAGTGGAAAACTATCACTATAAATCACTTTATCCAAATGTTTCCAAACCACATAGTATCATATATGTGCATCTAAGATCTGATTATCTTTACCATATTGATGTTTTGGCTTTTCAGATCAAAGAGGTGGTTAAAGGCATGAGCTTTAAAGATAGATGAGAGACAGGGTTCAGGTCTTCACTCTAATAGTTGTTCCACACATTTTTACAAATTACTTAAGACTTGACCTTTTCATCTATAAATCAGCATAATCTCCCTACTCAATAGGATTGCTGTGAGGACTAATAAGAGAATGTGTTACATATATTCCTGGTGAGCAAGGTACTCATGGAATGATAGCTATTATCATTCCCTAGATGTGAAAATATCTAAGCATTTAAATATATAGATAATTTTGTGTTTGAGAATTGGGCCATTCCCTCACCCTCCAAAGTCTGG
This sequence comes from Graphiurus murinus, assembly GCA_004027655.1. Lineage (NCBI taxonomy): Eukaryota > Metazoa > Chordata > Mammalia > Rodentia > Gliridae > Graphiurus > Graphiurus murinus. Next base: position 10,764 of record PVLC010017410.1, read on the forward strand.
CAGGCTCTCATAACACCTGGACACTAAGCAGAGTACCAGGATGTCTGAGGCCTACAGTGTTTTTCCAGCTCTCCCAATAACATCTTCATATATTTGGTAGTCTCTTTGGAGGAGCTGTTTTTTTTCCCCAAGGCTAGACACTGGACAATTTATTTATTCATTCATTTAATGTTTATGTTTATTTAGCTCCTACTAGGTGCCAGACATTGCTTAGGTGCTGGGTGTCTGAGAGTGTAAAAAATAGATGAAGTTCTTCTTTTGTAAACTTATATTTTAGAAAGGGGTGAGGGCAAACTGAATAAATAAACATAAACACCTTATTGATTAAGTATTTCTCTCTCTCTCTCTTTTTTTTAATACTGGGAATTGAACACAGGGGCATTCTACCACTGAGCTATACCCCCAACCCTTTTTATTTTTTATTTTGAAGCAGAGTTTTACTAAGTTGCTGAGGGTCTCACTAAGTTGTGGCTGGTCTTGAAACTGCAATCCTCCTGTCTGAGTCCTCCAAGTACTGGGATTACAGGCATACATCACCACACCCAGCTTTGATTAAGTACCCTTAAGAAAAGTCTGGGCAATATAGGGGAGTAACTGGGTGGAGGTGGAGGAGTGATTCAGATGGGGGAGATCAGGGAAGAGTCTCTGAGCAGGTGATTAATGAGTCAAGATCTGAAAGATAAGGAGACTGGTGAAGAGTATTTCCAGGCTGAGTGGACAGCAAAGGCAGATGCCTGTAGGCAGGAAGGAGCTTGTATGGGGGAGAAAGAGAAAGGCCATAAGTCTAGAATGTGGTGAGGAAAAGGGAGAGTGATGTAGGCTGAGGTTTCTTTGAGAGGACAAAGACAAGGAGCAGAGGATTGGGAAGGGAAGGGGATTCCACTGCAGGAAATATCTCCAAGACCAGTCTCCACTTAAGTCCCCCAAGGCAGAATGATCCATCGTGTGCTGACTCCTTGCTTCTTAGACATCCAACAAAGAGAAAGGCCTGGCTGTAAAGTGAAAAGGGGACATCCTGGAAAAAAAGAAACATTCAAATTTGGGTGGTAATTTTACTTTAGGAAATAAATCCAAAAATCCTTATTTCATGAGTTGTCCAGGTGGGCCTCAGTGAAATAGAGCCATCAGAATGCTTCAGAGACACTAAATTTTAGTTTGTCCTCAAAGAGGTCCTAAAATGCTATAAAAACAGTGTATATGATATAGAATCTTATATTTCTATTCAGGGCTCAAAATCAACCATTTTACTTTGTATCAATTTTGGTGTTTATGAAAGATCAGAACATGTTATAAGAAGTATACTATTTCCTAGAAGCAGATGTATAGATAGTATTTTAGCCTTAATTTCCTAAGACTTTTTTTGCTAATATGGGGTTCACATGCTTGATGGTTTCATGCTGGATGTCTTGATCATGTGGTATAGTTCCTTAACCCTGTTGGTGGAGGCAGGGTGCTCACAAGGCAAAAGCCTCGGGGTCCAATACCAGTGGTTGGTTATGCTTTTGTTACAAGGTCAACAATCCATGTAGTCTGGTTTAGGTACACTGGCCTTTGGTGGTGAGAAGCCCAGAGGACGGTGTGTCAAAGGGCAGGACAAATCTATTGTGGACAAAGACACACAGGAGCTCAGGTAATGGTCTTGCTCTGATTCCCATAAAGATACCTTGAGTTGAGATTCCCCCTTGGTCAGCAAAATCTGCTATTTGAGAAATCCCATGGGTAGGCATATTCTAGAAAACAGTACTTTTCATTAAGATTCACTCATGGAGCAAGGGAGTTCTTCTTTGCTAAAATGCCCATGTCCATCTACTGTTTCTTTAATCAACAATTTGGTTTGATTACATTTTCAAATATACTTTTACTGGTACATTGTAATTACACATCATAATGAAGTTCAGAGTGAGCTTCCCCCTGGATCCAACCCATGCCCTCCTTTTGCCTGTATGTGATATTGAGATCAGTATTGATAATTTCATATATGTGCATGATGTCGATGGAAGTGTTTCCTTCATCAAGTCTCCCTTCTCCCACTCTACCTCCTATCCCTAGACCCTCTCCATCACTCCACTGGGGTTTCTCCTCCTTTATTTAGAGTCTTTCTTATATCTCAATTTCTCCCTAGTTTTCACATATGAAGGAAAACATTTGTGAAACCCCTCCACTTTCTGTGACTGGCTAATCTCATTTTGCATAATTTTCTCCAGTTCCATCCATTTTCCTACAAATGACATAATTTTGTTCTTCTTTATGGCTGAGTAGAATTCCATTGTGTGTATATTCTATAATTTCATAATCCATTCATCTGTTGATGGACATCTAGGTTGGTTCCATAATTAGGCTATTGTGAATTGTGTTGCTATAAACATGGATATGTAAGTATCATTACAATATTCTGATTTCAATTTCTTGGAAAGATACCCAGGAGTGATATAGCTGGGTTGTATGGAAGATCCATTCCCAGTCTTCTGAGAAATCTCCACACTGATCTCCATAGCAGCTATACTAATTTGTAATCCCACCAACAATATAGAAGAGGTCCTATTTCCCTACATCTTCACCAGTATTTATTATTTTTTGTATTCTTGATGATTGCCATTCTGATTGGGATTTGATGGAATCTCAGTGTCATTTTGATTTGCATCTCTCTTAATGCTAATGATATTGACATTTTTCATATATTTATTAGTCATTTGTAATCTCAACATATTCTATGACTTTGTCAAGTTATGTAGTACTGAGTACAGGAAATGGATTTTATTTTCTTGACAGAAGAAAAAAAAAGGCCTACCAACTGCTTTAGCCCCTTCTTTCCTCCCTTCCTTCCTTCCTTCCTTCCTTCCTTCCTTCCTTCCTTCCTTCCTTCCTTCTTCCTTGCATTCCTTGCACTGGCTAGATAGTACATGGTTTGGCTCAGAGACTTTTTTTCCCCCTCAAGGTGGATTAGTGGTACTGATCAGTCTTAGACTAGAAAGTCAAGTTCCATCCTCAAGCAGGCAGGCCATTCCAGATAAGTTTGCTGAGAAATGTGAAATGCATGCATCCAAAAGCCATTTGACCCTGAGCTATCATGGGGAACTACTTCAGAGGGCTGGCAAGGTCGTCATTTGAATGCAGGGTCTAAAGACAGTTGCTCATTACTTTAATAGAACAAAAAACTCACTGCCCCAAGGATTAGTGCAAATCACTGTGCGAAGAGGGAGAAGAGGAAAATGAGTAGAAGGTATATCCCTGCTGGGGGACAGACCCGTTAATAAATAATGCCAGGCTTCTTTAAAATGTTGCACTTAAAAACCAAGGAAATTAATGTAAAAATGTGTTTCCTCAAGGCCACAAGACAGATGGGTTGGCACTTGAAAGCAGTGGAGATATTTCTAGGCTTCCAAGGATTTGCTTTGTGAAGAAAGAGGGGTAAAAAGGAGCATAAAATAGTAAAAAGAATAGTAAGATAATTGGAAATAGGCAATTATCACACCCATGAATAAAACAAGCATTGCTATAGAGAAGCCTAGGAGAAGATGTCATCAAAGAGAGAGGCTAATGCCTACTGATTGAAATGGTGGGTTGGGAGAGAAGTTGCAGACATATTTATCTCAGGTTGGAAGTTCACATGCTGGCTGTGAAGTCAGGTGCCTGAAATCCCACAGCGTCTCTCATTACATCCCTGCACTCTGAGGGGAAGCTATTAACCTCTTTAGGACTCACCTCAATTGTTAAATGGTACCTTCTTCACAGGACTCTTATGAGTGCTAACAGAAATAACGTAAAGATTGTCAAGAGTTTAGCTCTGTGCCTGGAAAACATGAGCTCTCAAGAAGTATTGGCAATCAAGCTTTCGAAAGAAATAGACAAACAGTGTGGCAAGGGTCAATAATTTTCCTCTAGCTGTGAGTATAAAGCAGACAGCCCTATTTTCTGTACATAATTTTTTTTATTTTTGGTGCTGGGGATTGAACCCAGCAGTGTTCTATCTTTGAGCTACATACACCACAACCCTATTTTATTTTTATTTGGAAACAGGGCCTTGCTAAGTTGCCCAGGCTGGCCTCAAACTTGTGATCTTCCTGTCTCATTCTCCCAAGTACTGGGATTACAGGCGTGCGTCACCACACTCTACTGGGCTGAGACACTGTTACTCCCTCTCCCCTTGCCTTCATTTTCTGGCCTACATCGCTGGTCTATTTTTTTTTTTTTAAATCTGGGTCCTGTATCAGAGTAGTTTAATAAGCTTCAATGAACTTTGTCAAGCGTTTCCCATACTTACTAATGAGATCAAATTGATTGAAATGCACATTTACATATCTTGCAAAGGAGGAAGCTGTAAGACTTTATTTCAAAAGTTTTAGTAGTATATTTGATATCCATGAAGGCACACATGATATGACCTATGACCCATATATATGACCTATTCACTAATGGGGCAATTTAGATGGCTATATTCCAAATCAGTCCCATGGACCATTATGTAATCTAGCTCTCCACATTCTCTCTCCTCCAACTTCATGGATTAAGAATTTAGGAATCAAAGAAACAGTGATAGGGGAATGATATAGGGATGAATAGAATTGGTTTTTAAAATGAATATTCTCATGGGCTTAAAAACAATTGGTATGTCCCAAATATACAGCATCATGAATTTAGCTTTATTTGTTTGTTTGTTGTACTTTCTGGTCTGAGGTGCCCAATCCTTGTTTGTGAAGCATTTTGGATTCTTTAGAATGAACAGTTAAGAGAAGCATATTAATTTTTATTATTAACCTAAATTACAAAGTTGAGTGTTAAAATTAGGTCAACTTGTTTAGGTAGCTTTCTGGTTGCAAACTTAGTTAGACTGGAAGGAAAATTGCTTTTGGAAGATCCAAAAAGTCCAACTGTAGCATTAGCCCTCCCCTTTATGGTTTGTATGTTTCAGAGAAAGACTCGAAAATGTTCTGGGGACTATTTTTTTTTTAATTCATCTTTTCAGAGATCAAGCTATTTTCAACTCCACATTGAATCTCTGTGGTTCTCAAAAGGAAAGGCACAGAAATGGACCAAATAAATCCTGATGGAAACTATTGGGTAGGTCTGTTTATTCCCGTGTCAAGAGTTTATTGATCGAGTGAGCTCTCCTGTAGCTTGGGCAGCCTTTGATCTGCCAAGGCAAAATTGGGTTTGGGATTTTGGCGGAAGGGAGGGGAGGAGGTTGGGGAAGGATTTGGAATGTAATGGCCCTTGTTATCTGTAGTGGCCAGAGACACTCCTGACCTGGCCAGCGCAGAGCGCTTGCCCTGGAGGAGCTGTCGGCCTGGGTGAGCAGCAGGCAGCCCTTTGGCATTTCCAGTAGGAGCAGCACTTAGTTAAAGCCGCTGGAGTGATTTCTTGCTGCTAATAGATTTGTTTCTTTAGAGGCAGATAAGTAAAGGAAACGATGACTTTTAAGTGAATAGTTCCCCTGTGCGGGGCTGGTTAGTGTCAGCTAGTTCAGTGGCAGGAAATACCGATCAGGTTTTTTTTTTTTTTCTTTTTGTAGCCCAGCGACAAAAGGTTTTGTAGCCTCCCCTCCCCCTAGCCCCAACCTTCCCACCCTCTGCTCCTTCTCGCCTACAAAACCCAGACGCCGGCCCCTCTGCTTGCTGGTGGAGGGCCAAGGCTTGTCTGAAAGCCGTTTAAGTAATTGCTCATAATTGCACAGGTTTCCCGGACTGGGCTTTTACCTCTCCACCCCTGAAATTAAAAGGGGCCAAAGATGTGTGACCTTTTTCTAATGGGATGGGTACTGGAACAAAGGAATTCAAGGGGGAGGCCCCGGGACTTATCAGGGCTCATCTCTGACAGCTGGAGGCCTGGGGGAGAGGCAGGATTGTCCTTTTTCAAGTTGTAGAGCAGCAGGGGTGGGAGGGAATTCCTCCTCCCCAAACCTCACAGTTCTGGGTGTGTGTTCAAGTGCTCACTTCTCTCCCTCTATGCCTGATGAACAGAAATCTTCTGCGTCTAATCTTAAAAGCAGTTGGGTGCCTCCTGCCCCCTAATATCTTGTGGCAGCTCAGGAGGCCAGAGTCTCCCTGCCTTGGGTGATTTTTGCCTAATTTCTCTGAGCTCCAGGTTCCTGATGCAACAAGCAGGGATGAGATAATGCCACCTGTCAGAGGAATCAGAGGCACTAAATGCAGTGCACAGTGCTTGGCACCAAGGAATCCAATAAATGGTCGTTAGTTTCTAAACATCACTTCTTGTCATTTCACTCACCTCACTTTTTACTTCATTGAGTTGGGAACAGATCATTTCTAGGCTTTCAATCTTATGACCCCAAATTAGTTAATATCCATAGACTCAAATACAGAATGGAATTTTCCAATGACCTAATCCATTGCTTTGAAAACCTGGCTCTACATTGGAACTACCCAGGGAGCTTTAAAAACTATTGATGCCAAAGTCCCATGTCCAGAGATTGACTTACTTCGTCTGGATAGGATCTGCATGTTGATATTTTTATAAAGGAATTCTGTTGAGTAAGCAGAATTGAGAACCACTGATCTTCTTGAACCACTTCATTTCACAGAGGAGAAAGCAGATATGGATAGAGATTTATTTGCCAGTCCCTGTATTTATTAACTTTCTGACCTATCCATCTATGTATCTGATGCCAAATATATATTGAGCATTTACCAAGTGTCAGACAAAGGTTGAGCACTGGTGACAAAGGTAAGTGTACTCATCTCCTTGTAGACAGCATAAGTACCAGAGAGACTTGGCAGGGGACAGTGCCAACTGCCAGCTGCTCTCTAAGTTGCTTCTTAATACCAGTAAGTCCTACCCCAGGGCAAAGAGAAATTGGTCATTAGAGATGAGTGGCTCATGGGAACATAGGCTTCTCACCTACATGGTGTCTTCTCCATGCTGAGAATTCTGCAACCATTACTGAATCCAAATATCCCAGAATGTTGTGCACCTGTGGGCTCTGGATGTCCTAGAACATGTCCTCTGGGCTGTCCTCTTGCCCTCAAATTTGCCTCACCCTGTGGGGCACAGCTTGTAAGCTACAGCCAGATTCTGGGCCTGGAAATTCTGCTGATGCAAACAAAATGGAGATAATGTGAAAATTCTGTGCCTCGGTTTATGCTATTATAGCTAATGATCTGTCAGCGTTTCCATTCTAACCCCTAGTTGGGGGGTGCATAACCCAGTCATAAACATTCTCTCCAGGCCCAGCCTTGGCACTTGTGACTTCAGCCTGGGAGCACATGTGTGTGTCGGTGTATGCATGTGTTTTTACAAGGAGCTGAGGGAAAAAAATAAGTTAGCCATTTTTAAGCAAAAGATGGTGAGAAACAGGGTGTGTGTGTGGGGGGGGGGGTGGTAATTGATTGCAGATGCTCTTTTGATGCTGCCAGGACTTGAAAACTGCTGAGTTGCTTTGCTCCCCAGTTGGGGATATGGAAGGGAGAGATGCTATTCTGACCTTAATTCTGTTATAAGCAGGGCTAATTGACAAAGTAAAATCCATATATAAAGGGGAAAATATGGCCCTAGGTAGCTTTCCTAGAGCAAGAATGGACTCAAGACTAAAGCCTGTATCAGCCAGAAGCCAAAAAGTCAAAGCAACAGTCTGCAAAGAGAAGTTCCTTTCCCCTGGGCCTGGCTGTTTCTCTCTTTCATCTCCTTTTGCACTATCCCGATCAATAGGGAATGGAGGAGGGGCAGCAGGGGCTTCTGAAAACCTATCACACCTAGTTTTTGATGGTAGCCATAGTTATCATGGTGTGTGGTGGTTGACAGATGAAGTTGTCATTTCCTTTTGAATAGTGAATACCAGAAGATTATCTGATAATTTGGATTTAATGAGATTAGGTCATCACAGCAATGTGTGAGGCACTGAACTGATCAGTATTTATTAGAATCCAGGCATCAAATGATCCCCTTGCATTCAAAGCAAAACAAAACTCACACAGTGAACTGCATCTCCTATGGGTTTTCCAGAAAGACACTGTTACTTAACACGACTAATGTGGAACAATAAATATGTCTGCAGAAGAGAAACAAGGGCCTGGAAAGTCAGAATCACTTTTGTCCAAAGACATGCTCATGAATCAAAGTCTACAATGGGAACCCCTCAAACAAGAGCCTTCACAATGGCTGATGAGCACAAATAGCAGGATTGTCTTCTGATTTATATCTTCTAATCAGGACCTAGCCAGGACACAGAAGGTTCTAGGTTCAGTTTTCCCTATAACTATTTGACAGTTGTCCACTGTGGAGATGCAGTGTGGATATGCACATTCGTGTTCAAAGCTGATTTTGAGACCTCTGGACACACTCGCCCCACGTGGCTCTCTTTCTCGATCACTGTGTGTTATCCACCCCTTCTCATCTTTGTGTCCTTTGAACACAGCAAGTTCATTCCTTCCTTAAGGTCTTTGCATGACTCTTCCCTGTGCCTGGGATGTTCTTTACTCCTCTCTTTGTGTGGCTGGTTCTTTATCCTCATTCTAGTGTCAGCTCATGTGTCACTTTTCTGGGTGACCCTCTCCCTGCTCTGTCACTCTATTCCAGGGGTCAGCAAGCTATGGCCTGCAAACCAAATTTGAGCATGCACCTGTTTTTGCATGGCCAGAGAGCTAATATATTTTGTGGTACTAGGGATTGAACCCCAGGGCATTCTACCTTTGAGCTATATCCCAAGCTTTTTTAATATTTTAAAAATTGAAACAGGGTCTTACTAAGTTGCTAAGGCTGGCCTGAAACCTGTTGCTGAGGCTGCCCTGAAACCTGTGATCCTCCTGTCTCAACCGCCCAAGTATTGGGATTATAGATGTGTGCCACTACACTTGGCTCTAAGAATGGTTAAGTTTTTAAATGGCTCAACAAAAAAAATCAAGAGGGATAATATTTCGCAACACATAAAAATGCTATGAAATTCAAATTTCAAGGTCCATAAACAAAGTTGTTGGCACACAGCCATGCTTCTCATTTACATATCATCCACAGCTGCCTTCATGCTACAATGGCTGAGCTGGGCGGTTGGGGTAGAGAATATCTCGCTCACAAAACCTAAAATATTCTTGCTCTGGTTCCTTACAGGAAATGCTCACCTTTGGATTAACCTAATGTATGACTACATTCTGGTTTCTCTATAGCATTGGTCATTGGCTATAAATTACTTATGCATTTGTTGGCATGTTATTTGTCTGCATATCTCTTTAGGAGCTCTGGAAGGCAGAATCTTTCTACTTCGTTCAGTGCAGCATGGTGAGCACTTAACATGCATGTACCAAATGAACTAATGAAGGAATGTATACAGTTCTTGGACCAAATTACTGACTCTGAGGCTTAAGTTGGCACATTCCACTCATTTGTTCAATCACCGTTTGCTGACAGCCTGCTGTGTGCCAGGCACTCAGATTCTTGGCTTACTCATTCATTGACTTTCATGACAGTTGACCCATTGAGACTGCTGCTTTCCCTGGGCTGCTGTGGCTAGCTCTAGTGGGCATGGCTGACTTTCCAAATCATCAGGAGTCTGTCGGGGCAGGCTCCTGTCCTGTTACAGCACACCCCCCCCAACCCCAATGGACAGCAGCATCGGGGCTGTAAATCTCCGGAGGGTTGACCCATCCACCCTCCCGCAGGAAGAGGCATCTGTCTCATTTTTGTTCATTCAAGCACAACCATCGCTCCTGCTTCTGTCCTAGAAATCCTCCTCTCCTCATGCTCCCACTCATCCGGGCTTGCCCGGGTCCTCCCACTCACGCCTGCAAATCTCGTTCACACGGCATCAGATTCATCATCGCTGGCCCGAAAGCAGGAGTGAGGAGGGCAGGAGTCTGGTGGCGCACACACTTCCCCTTCCTCCTCCTCCTTCCTGCCTTCTCTGCAGATGGGTTTCTGTGAAGGCGTCTCCGTGCTCTTTCCCTGGAGTCAAAGCTGACTTTACTAACGGTGCTTTGGGAGTAGGAGGATGTAACAGTGCACATTCACATATTAATGAGTCCCAGCTCGTGGTGATGATAGGAAGATAATTACCCACCCTGAGTTTACTTAACAATTATTCCACTGGACAAGATGTTGAAAGATCTCAGATTTGGACACAAAAGGAAGAATACAATTCATCTTTAAAGAAGCCTGTCTCTTTTTCTCATGTGCTAGGATGAAGTGCCCATTTTTCTGCTTCTCTGGTTTGCAGTTATAGCAACCATTCCAGCTGGATTTTCCAAGTCAGGTCTGATTTAAAATGTGCCTGTTCACTGTTATAGTCATGAGCCTCCATACCAAGCTGGTGAGTCTGGTCACTCTATAAGAATTGAGTAGGTAGAGTAGGTTTATTTAGATACCTGTTTTAGCACTTTATGCGTCATCAAATTGTCCTCTGGACAGTAAGGAGCGGGAAGCATTTTGCCAGGGTGGAAGATGGTTATAGAGGCTGAAGACAGCTGTTGGGCAGGACTGATGGGGACAAGATGAAATTGACTGAGTATAATCAGTTTGCTGATTTACCTGATTAGAAATCAGGGACTACTTCTCGTATATCGCGTCTATCTCCCTTCTTGGTTCTCACTTTGAATATGGGTTGTTCTTATTCCTGCAGAGCCTCCAAGAACACCAGAGTAGAAAGTTCAAATAAAGGGTAATGCCATTTATGTTGGCCACCTGGCAACCCCAAGCACCGAGAAAAGCTCCAGGCCCATGTGGGTGCTTCATAAACATCATTTAACGTTTAATGGAGGGAAGAGACTAGTAAATGTGCTCTTGGTTGGCAGGAGGATAGGGAATCTGATCCCTTCCTTCTGACATTTAAGCCCTGCTTTTTTCCCCCCACACATAAAAACACATACAGCCGGTGAGAATAGAAGAGACACATATAGGAAGTTAAGTAAAGCAATTCATAAGGAAAACAAAAATGATTCCTGCTTTTGTTGGTAAATGGACATTCAAAATAGAAATATTGCAGGGCAGAGGTGGATACATCCGAACATCATTAAACACAAGGCTTGAAAAATGTACTATTCAGTCAGGTTTGGACTGGAGTAAAATAAGGAAAGGTCTGGTCCCTCTTCTATTCCCTACTCCCATCCCTTGTTTCAAAGCCTCCCAGGAATCCTGGGAGCTTCAAGCCAGGCCTGGTGGCACATGCTTGCAATCTCAGTATTTGGGAGGCTGATACAGGAGGATCAATTTAGCGAGACCCTTGACACCTTGGGTGAGACCCTGCTTCAAAATAAAAAACAAAAAGAGCATGGGTAAAAGGACTGGGGTGTAGTTTGGAGGTGGAATGTCCTTGAGTTCAATCCCTAGTAATGATAACAACAAAAACTCAGAATCTCTGAATTACAAGTGCATATATATCAGTCTGTGGGTCTTGTAAAGTCCAGATGCAGACTCACTAGGTCTTGGTGGGCTGGGATCCTGCACTTGTAACAAGCGCCAGGTGACACAGATGCTGCTGATCCTTGGTCCACACTTGGAGTAGTGAGGCTGTAGAGAACAAGCTTTTGAATCCAAATTGCTTACTTCCTCTTGGCCTGAGGTCCAATTAAGTCCTTGTGCCAGATCTCTGAAGCAGGTGACATTTTTTCCTGGACTGAAGGGTGAGATGTGTGCTGAGTAGCTGGGGCTCCTCTCGCCAGGCATCTTCTAGTGTGACTGAGCTGCTCTTCTACCTTTGTCGCCACTTCCCCTTGATCTGTCCTCATCAGGGCAGGGTCCCTGGCTGTACGCCTACTGTGGGAGCTGCTCACCCCTACATTCCCTGACTGTGAAAGCTCAGTAAATTACTTGAGTGCTTGGTCTCAGTTTCCTCCTCTGTAAAATGGAAAAAAAAATAAGAGTACCTATGTCATAGTGTTTTTTAGAAACCAGAAAGTGAGCCCACAGAAGGAGCTTAAAATTCTGTGTAGGTCAGAGTGAGCCCTTGGGAATGTTGGATAGTACAGCCATGTACATCACTCCCCGCCCTTCTCGGGGGGCTAGTGATGCTCAGGAGGGACATAGTTGATGTTGTATTTGTGACTAAGTTCTCATGATATAGATTGACTTCAGGGAGACTTTAGGCACTCTGTGATTAGAAGATGGTGACATAAGCAAGGTCAGGAGGCAAAGGACAGGGCTGGTCCTGGTTACCTCTGGTAGTCTCAGGTGGCAGGTTCAGCATCTGGCTGCTGGGGGGAAATAGAAGAAACCAGCTACCACCGGTAGCAGTCTCAGCAAATACAGAGGACTGTTCCAGACACAGAGCAGCTGGGGCAGCAGGCATCTTGCCCTCTCCCAGAAGCATCCACTGCTGCTCCCTAATCCTGCTAATCTCCCCCACCTTCTCTGTCATCATGTGGGTGACCCTTGCACTCTGGCATGGTGTCTGCTACTCTCCTTCCCTCAGGTCTCCTACCTGCTGTGTCTGTGTCTATCTCCTGATTCTGCTGCCCATCTACTCATTGTCTCTTTCATATGTCTTGAGATCACACTCTCTGGAGACTATCTGATTGGTTCAGCTGAACAGAAGCTAGAACACTTTGGTTAAGCCCTCTTGGGCCACTGACAGCTAGTGGTCCAACCTGCTATGACTGGGACTCCATGGTTACAAGGTACAAGTTGTGATTGCCCCTTCTGGTAGGTAACACTGCTGCAGGTAGTTCCTTACATATAGATCCTGTGTTGTTGAGGATTCTTTTGGCAGAAAATTGGATTCAAGTAGTTTATAAAATAGGGAGTGAATTATCTCATAGAGTCAAACTCCAGGGGTAGGTAATTCCTCAGTGGATCGCCGTTGATTTCCTGCCTAACCCTATTTTATTTCCTTTCTTTGTGGAACGAGCCTGGATTTTGTTTCCAGATGAATTTATATGGACAGGGAAGATTGTTCTATCCCAAGAGCCATGCAGGTGGACTTGGATGAGTTTCCTCTTCATTCCTTCTGTCAGTGATTAGTTTAGGCAGGGGCATGTGACTCAATTCTGGCCAATAAGACATGGAGAAACTTTTGGGGAATGTTTTATTGCTCCTAAGAAGAAGTGACCTGCATGTAAACCTTTCAACTCAGCAATCCCACTCCTAAGAATTTACTCCAGGAAAATGAAAACGTACATCCACACCAAGACCTGCTGGTGAATGTTTATAGCAGCTTTGTTCAGAATAGCTCATACTGGAAATGGCCCAAATGTCAATTAACTGGTGAATGAATAAACAAATTATGGTATATCTATACAAGGAAATACACTTGGCAATAAAACAGAGCAAATTACTTATATATGCAGCAATATGGATGAATCACAAATGCCTTGTGCTTAATGAGAGACGCCAGATACGAAAGTCTGCCCTGCTGTCTGATTCCATTCACATGGCAATGTTTTAGGGACAGATATAAGATTAGTGATTGTCAGGTGCTGGAATGGAAGGAGGGGACTGACTACAAATGGACATGGGAGGGGATTGTCTACAAGCAGACATGAGGAAACTTTTTGGCATGATGGAAATATTCTATACCTTGATGGTTACTTGACAGTACACATTTGTCAAACTTATCAAACTGTACATTTGAAAATAGTGGATCTGACTGTATGAAGCTTACATAGCCATAAACCCGACTTAAAAAAAAAAAAAAAAAAGCCACATGTGAGCGAGAACAGGCCCCTTTCTGCCATTGGCTAATGTCTTCTACATATAGTATCTGAAACTGCAGTAGCATTTTTGGACCATAAGGGGGAGCCAACCTGAAAGGTCACATAACACATTGAGGGTTTTAGAATGGAAAAAATTGCTGAGCTGCGGAATTAACCAGCCCTGGAATCACCAAATCCTTAACTGGTTGTGTGAAATAGTTAATTCCTTATTAAGCCAAGTCAAGCTTTCTACCCAGAGCATCCTTCCTAAGTGACACTTGGCCTATGTGTAAAGAACTACCTGCGGTAGCTTTGTCCACCAGAACACGACCATCATCACCCATCTTGTACAACAATGTAGAGAAACTTTAGCTATTTTATCTCTTGAATCTCTTAGTTTATACTTTCCATTCATTACTAACAAAAGTTTCTAGTATATCTGTTTCCCTTTTTCCTCTGAAGCATATACATCATAGCTGCATGAGTAACATTTTCCCATTCTTAATACAGGAGGCCTGCAGCTGTTGGCTGGTAATGCTCTGGAAATACAAAGTGTTTGGAGCACAAATGGACTGAACTTTCCAAATAGCCTGGAGACTTGGTCTTGGTATTCGGAACTCCCAGTTTATCATCTGATGGAGAGGGCTTTGGGTGGAATATGGAGCAGAGAGAATCATGTATTAATATATCCCAGAGAGGAAGCTGGATGCTTTTGGAGAAGTGAATCACAAGTTTGTAAGACTGTGATGCTCCTTGAGAGACTTGGTTTAAAAAGTGAGCTGTGGCATTCAGGCCATAATTATTTAGCATCACTATCTAGTACAATAATCTGCAGACACTGTGCTGATTTTATACTGTTTATATCTTGAGCTAAGGCAGGAACTCTTTCTCCTAGTTTCAGAGCCAAGGAAGTAGGGGAACCAAAGATTTGCATAAGTGACTCAAAGGTACAGATACAAATGATGACTAACGTAGGAGCTGACAGTCTACAGTATCACCCTGTATGCATGCTGCTTTAACTGCTGGGCATAGTTTTCTGTCAAGAATCCTATCTCAGAACTGAAGAGAACCCTACATCCCAAGTCTACACTGTGTCACTTGGTTCAGCAAAAGCATGACATTCTTCCAGGTGAGCAAAGTCTTCCTACTCCTTCTGCCCTCATCCCCTCTCCCCTTTGGAGCTTCCTTCTTCTTCTTCTTCTTCTCACTTGGGAGGGCCACATTGCTGCTGGTTTTTTGGAGCTCCCAGGATAGGTATCTGGGCAGTGATTCATCCTGTGGGCCTTTCCATGACCCCTCCCTGACCATGTGAACCACTGTAGGTGCCACAGTCAGTGCAAACCCCGTCCAAGTCATCCAAGCCTGTTAAGCCTCTTTCCCAGGTACTTCCAGACAATGTGAACACCCTATCCTGGTGTGTGCTGGCTCATGAATCTGGCTAGACTAGGTTTTGTGGAGTGCTGACTTTAGGGCCCTCTTTGAAAAATTAGGTATGAAAGTGAATATTTAGTTAGAATAAGAAAAGAAGTCACAATAAATTACACATTTGTATTTATATCACAGATTGTAACTTTGCCAGCAGTTAACAGAATCCTTTTATGGACTGGCTATCTGACATGATTCTCTAATATTTCCCTCCTCCCACGATTCACCTACTTGGAATTTTGCACATCTGATGGCTGGAAAAAATTTCTAGAGAGTAGCTTTTTACTCCTTACATTTAAAACTTTGTTTCTTCCTATTATCCACATACTTGGGGTATCAGGTTCAGAGGGAGACTTTCAGATCACAATGTGACCTTTGACCTTATACCTGTCTTGATGCTGGTTAAACAGCACGGGGGGGTCATTGCTATAAGTAGATACTGTGCTGGAATGGCTAGTAATAACCTAGTATCCATGGGAAATGAATGTGAACTATACACATATATCCTGTGGGACAGAATTTAAAATGAAATGTATCCAGAATTTAACTTCTCCCTAGTCAGATCCCTAAAATGCTTTTAGCTACTATGAAGCCACCCAACTCAAGGAGAAGCCTGATTAGAAATATATATAGTGCTTAAACCAATTGCAGTTAAAATATTATATATTTGTAAGTTTCATAAAGTGTGTAACTATGTAAACTCTTTGCTAAATCCCTCCCATTAGAAGGTACCTATTCCAAAAGTGGGCCCTGAGGCTTTATAAGCTTCAGAATAAATCCATCTCTGTTTAATTAAATTGCACAAACACTACCTGGTGAATTGTATGAAACACACATGCTGCTTACATATTAAAGTCACAAAGATTATTGAGGGAATGAGTGAGAGAATAGAACAGCTTGTTGTAATGTAAGCTTAAGATCTAAAAAGCATATAGTTTATAATTCACAATATTTATTATCTCTCTTTCCTATACCTCTCCTTCTCTCTCCTAGGTTATAGATTGGGAGTTAGGGGTGAGACTATCCAGTTTCTTAGGATTCGTCACTGGATATAAGTATAGCCTCACCAGCCCCAAGAAACCAAACTGAGTCAGCAATATGGAACAACATAGTGTTGAACACCATCCCCCACCAGGTGGATCATGCATCAGCTGCTGGAAGGGAACAGGGTGAAACCCAGTTCATTTACTTCTAGACAATTCTGACAACCACAGCCCATGTGGCTCAGCCAGCGGCAGAAAGCAATGAGGTGCAGAGGCCCAGCCATCACTTCCACAAAGCAAGTCTGGTCTACCAGCCTCTTGCCATGTTGGATTTTCACCACTTCTGCTACTGGGGCTGTGATTCCCAGAGCCTGCATCACAGATCCTACCTGGGATCCTGAGGGCATGCAGCCTCATCTGTAGCTGCCCAGTGATCCTGGATAAGGTCCAACCTCTGCTTGGCTGCAGAGCTCTCTCCCTGCCAGGCCTCCTCCTCTGGGACACATACCCTTTCTCCACTTTTACAGGCGAAGCTTTAGTTTTCTGAGGGAACCATGCCTTACTGGCTGTTCTGAGCAGACTTAGATCATATAAACAACCCAAACATGGTCTCAGTCGTTTCAAGAACTTTTATTGCAATTGTGACCAAGACAGGTTCTTTATTCATTAACACTCCATGCAAACTTTATACAACTTATGATATTTTAGGGCAGAGAGAGAGAGAGAGAGAGAGAGAGAGAGAGAGAGAAAGAGAGAGAAAGAGAAAGAGAGAGAGAGAGATTGAGAGATTAGTTCAACCTGGAAAGCAGGTTGGGCAGTCCATTTACCACAGAGCTCAGCTGGTTGTGTCAAGATCTCAGGTCTGGATCCATCGTGAGTCTGTTTCAGACCTTAAGCAGTGTTCAACCAGAACCAGGTAAGGAATGGCCTGATAGCTATCAGCATCACTATCAGTGTTCAGAATGGCATGGTGGCAAGGCTCCTTGGCAGAAGGAGCTACAGGTTTTTAGTCTTAGGTGCTGACAATTACAGTCCTCTGGTTGCTAGGAACTCGATGTGGTTGTCAATGTGCTCCTGGTCAGCTGACCTTGCATCTGTGCATTGCCAATCATGTCTGGGCATTAGACCTTGGGCCTTGCCCTTGATACCCTTGGGTGTGATGTGCCATGCCTGTGTGTTCTATGAGAGTTATGCTTTGTACACTGCATATTTTGGTGAGCCACACCTAGACGTGCGTTAGGAGTTAAGTCTTTCTTTGGATTTAATGGAGCACTTTAAAAAAATACGTGTTCCATATAGTGCCTTTGTTGGTGTCATCATTCCCCTGTCTGGAATGCCCAAGCCCTCTGCTTCCCTGGGAATAACTTGGCTCTCACATCAAATTTCAGATACCAGTTCCTTTAGGACTTTGTTGCTGTGTACCTCCCCAACTCCTGTTATCGATCATGCCTTTAATTATCCTCCTGCCCCAGAGCCTGGAACTGTCCTAGCTGCCCCTAATGTGCACTTTGCTATATTGTTTGGGAATATAACAAGAAAGGAAATAGAATGTATGAAAACAAATAGAATGGACAAGACTCATTAGATGTGTTAAGCATAGAAAACAAGCAGCCTGTTAGACAAGTAAACTAAGTAGAGCATGCATCAACACAGACAGGAAAGGGATAGAAAGACCAAGCAGTTACTAAATATTCAAACTAATGTGCATGAGTACTGAATATTTATGAGGTCTTAATTTGAGTACCCATCAGTATACTCTTTGGTCCCATGCTCCTCTAGCAATGAAGTGCAGATATAATCAATGGATACTCAGTGGGCTAATTGACAATCTACAGCCATGGCCAGGCAGAAATTCCCTTAGTCTATCTGATAGGGTAACAAACACCATTGACCCCAGCCACCTTCCTCTGTTGGGCACTTTTATTCACACCTCAACTCTGGCTCTCATAATCAGATCATCAATGCAGACGGTAGATCTCACAATTTAGGTTATGTGGTCCTTACACCTGTTTGCACTCCATCCTCAGTATGATAAATTACCCCATGTATTTTCTTCTTGTTTCTTGCTATGTTTTAAATTGACTTAATGATCCATGTGACTCAAGCATATTAATGTGGCATGAGAGCCTTTCTGTTCCACAACCTCTGGGAAAGCTTGCCAGGTAATGTGTACCATTGTATCAAGGTAATTTCTCACTCAACACTGCCCAGTAAATGTTCGCTTAATGAGAGATTCTGTGATTGAACACACTACAGAATTCAGAATTAACTTTCAGGTCTCACTCTTTATAGTTCTACCTACCATAGGCAAAAAACCATGAAAATGTAACTGATGTGGCTTCCCTTTGAACACCTGAGATGGTCTCTACCTTTCCTGGATGGGTAGGGGAGTCTCGTGTGAGACTAGAAGCATGGTAAACAAGCAAATTTGGGGTGGAAGTTCACTAAATGGGAATTTATGGCAGGTAAAGATGATACTTCCCAGAAAATGGCAATGATGGGAAGAGGGTAAGAATAGTGTGTAAATATTCAGAAATGAAATGGAACAATGTAAAGGGGACGTAGAATGTGGAGAAATGTGAGATTTAGAAATATGAACACAAGTGTGTTGTGTAAGCAAGGGAGTTAGAGCAGGTGATGTTGGAGTGGAATACTGGGGCACTGGCAGTGTTCTGGGTAAGGATGAAGCAAATTCTTCATTTTATGAATTTATTTGGGTAGATAGTTTCTACTTTACTGGTGTTTTGTTTCTGTTTGTGATATGCATGCTTATTTCCCCCTTTTAAAGACTACAGATGCCGGGCGTGGTGGCGCACGCTTGTAATCCCAGCATTCGGGAGGCTGAGACCGGAGGATCCGGGTTCGCGGCCAGCCTCAGCTACCTAGTGAGGCACTCTGCAACTTAGTGAGACTCAGTTTCAAAAATAAAGAATAAAAAATAGGGCTGGGGGTATAGCTCGGAGGTAGAATGCCCCTGAGTTCAATCCCCAGTACCGAAAAAAAAAAAAAAAAAAAAAAAAAGACTACAGATGCCCCATATTTTGTGTAATATGTATTTTTTGGGGGGGATACTGGAGATTGAGTTCAGGGCCATTATAACTCTGAGCTACACCCCTGCCTCTTTTTATTTTTGAGACAAGGTCTTGCTAAGTTGCTGAGACAGATCTCGAACCTATGATCCTCCTCTCTCAGTTTCCCAAGTACTGGGCTTACAGACATACACCACGATGCCCTGCTTCCAATATGTATTTTAAACAATACTAATCACCTTAGTCTCCTTTCTTAAATCAGTCCCTTGAAATATAAATAAGCAAATAAATACACAAACAATTAAATTAAATTTCCTTCTATTGATGGTCTATGACCATTCTGAAAAATAACATCTGCCCTCTACTTGGCTCCAGGGGATTTTATGAGCATTAATGACATGTCTGAAAAGCGTTTCATTTCCTTGGAAACAAGCTTAACAATGTGTTTTTCTCTCTACAAAGATATAACAAGCCACTCATGCTGTGCTACTGATTTATAATTGAAATTTTGGTTGCTAGAAATTTTAAGTAGTTTGATGGCAGCTTCAAGTAAAGTCTTTAATATTTTTGTATCTCTTACAAGTTTTAGGTGATAGGTAGATGGCCTTTTCATGACTTTTATAGAAAGCATTCCATGATATTTATTTTCTCTTCATATTTTAACTAGTCTTTACATCAGTTCACAAGGTCATGGACTTGGCCTGTTTTTCATTTCACAAACATCTGGATTTATAGTAAATGATTCATGCAGTCTGATACATAACTGCCCTCTTTTTGCTCTCTCTTATTATCACTTGTGGAATTCGATTTACCTCCTACCCCGTGAGCTGTTCTTTCATTTGGAGCCATTTCCTCGGTTATACAAGTCCCTAGCTTATGGAATAATCATGACTAATTGTTCCACTGTAATGGAAAGTGCTAGGAGATTTTATGTCGTCCTTTGCAAAGGACACAACGAAGGGCTGAGATGAGAATGACCACAGCAACAATGCTCCAAAGAGGAGGTCACATACAAAACAGGATGGAGGAAACTATCGGGACCCCAGGCTGAACCCTCAACCGTGAGGCCCCAATAAAGACGATGACTGAACGTTGCTGGTTCAAACTTCTCTTTATTATACCTCTCTTTCTCTCTCTGGGATCCAGGACGCTACCCAAGCAGTAATAGTACCTCTCCAACAGACCCCCAACAACCTACACCTCCAGCAACAACAACAGCAACCGCCGGCCTCTCTCTCCTCTCGCTGGCGAGAGGTGGAGACTCTTAAAGCCGCGCAGGGCCTGAGTCACGAGGTGCCCCCATACAGCTCTCACCTGGGCAGGCCACAGGCCGGGCCGGGCGTGCTGGTGCATGAGCTCTAGCGTGGGGCAGCCCTAGGATGTTACCACCTGCAGCCGCTTCTGGCACTCTGCCAGGCGCCATCTAGAGGTGAGGTCTTTCCGGCAGGGCTAAGACCCCAACAGGAAACAAACTCAGAGCTCTCAAATACATTTCTGCCTTACTTTTCTTCTTAGTGCTCGTCACCATTGGAGAAGTTACGTGGTTATTGAAGATTTATCTCCCTCCCGCTTCCTTCACCTGTCACCTTCATGAGAGTAGGGACTATATTGCCAGCACCTATAACTGTGCCTGGCACATAGTACACATTCAATAAATATTTGTTGATTTAATGAATGAAAGTGCCATCCACCAATATGTCAGTCAAATAATAAAACAGCCCATAATAATTACTATTTATTTATTATTAATAATAATTACTATTTATTTATGAGAGATGTGTACAGTATGCCTCTACCAGCTTGTACCTCACAAAGATGTATGATTACAATGCACCAATAAAAATAATAATAATTACTATTTATTTATACCCAGTGGCATTCTATCTCCAACCTATACTCTCAGCCCTTGTCATTTTTTATTTCAAAACAGGATTTCACTAAGTTTTTGAGGTTGGCCTCAAACCTGTGATGCTCCTGTCTCAGTCTCCCAAGTACTGGAGTTACAGGTATGCACCACCTGTGACTATTTGTTAAATGTCTCTGTATCAGGTTGAATAGTGTCTCCTCAAAATTCATGGCCAATCAGAACCTCAGAATGTGACCTTATTTAGAAACAGGGCCTTTACAGTTCTAATTAGATTAAGATGAAGTCATATAGGATTAGAATGGCCCCTAAATTGAATGTGACTGGTGTCCCTAGAAAAAGAGCAGAGGACACACACACACACACACACACACGGAAGAAGGCCCTGTGACAATGTGGGCAGAGATGGGAGATAGACAGCTGTAAGCCAAGGAAAGTCAAGAGTTGCTAGCAGCCACCAGAAGCGGGACAGAGGCATGGCATAGGTTCTTCCTCAGAGCTTCACAAAGGAATCACTTTACATGTTCCTTGATTTTGGCTATCTGGTCTCCAAAACTGTGAGAGAACAGATTTTGGTATTCTAAGCTTCCCACTTTGTAGTTCTTACAATTACCCTAGGAAACTCATACAATTTCCTTTGTGTCAAGTCCTGGGCAGGTGCCAATTTACAGATAATGAGACAGGTTAAATGTGAAGCTAAATGTCTTGGCAGGAGGTGACTGAGCCCAATTCTGGTCTCTGCAATTTCTAGTGCACTATCTTTTTGCCTACTACATGGCCAGCTTAGGGTCAGTAGCTTAGGGAGCTTGAGAGTTTAAAGTCAGTATCCCTAGCTGGGGTCATTTTATGGCTGCTTTTACCAAGTTATGATCAGCAAAGGGGTGTTGTACCTTCTTTATTAAGGGGTTTGTGCCCAGTGGAGTCAGTGTTGACTCAAGCCAACCAGCAACTAGGGAACATGCTCACTGGATTTCCAGAATTT
Organism: Graphiurus murinus; assembly: GCA_004027655.1. Lineage (NCBI taxonomy): Eukaryota > Metazoa > Chordata > Mammalia > Rodentia > Gliridae > Graphiurus > Graphiurus murinus. The sequence continues at coordinate 32,615 of PVLC010017410.1, forward strand.
CTTCCAAATTCTAATATCAATTGCACTTTCCTCTAAAATGGTGAAGACTTTGCAAACTGGCAATTATCTACTGAAGTCAAATATCCACATACATACTTCATGACCCTGTAATTTTACTCCTAGACATGTATAGCTGATTAAAGTGCATACATATGTTCACCAAAAGATATGAATAAGAAAGTTCATAGCAGCACTATTTTTATTATTGTTTGCCTTTAAATTTTTATTGGTGCATTATAAATTATACATAAATGGGATTCATTGTGACATTAGTATATGCACATAACACAATTTGGTCAATTAAATTCTCCAGTACCTCCCCTTGTTCTCCTCTCCTCCCTTCCTCCCTTCCCTTTTTTTTTGCAGTACTGGGGATTGAGCCCAGGGGCATTCTACCTCTGAGCTACACCCCCAGCCCTATTTTTTATTCTTTATTTTGAAACAGGGTCTCACTAAGTTGCAGAGGGCCTCACTAGGTAGTTGTTTCCCTTTCTTTAGTGGTCTTTCTTCTATTTACATAAAATTCCCTTTTCCCTCCACCCTCACCCCCATTTTCTCTCTAGCTTCTACATAGGAGAGAAAACATAATCCTTGACTTTTTTTTTCTTTTTGTGTGATACTGGAGATTGACCCAGGGACATTATACCTCCAATCTATGCCCCCCCCTCAGCAATTTTTTGTTTGTTTGTTTGTAAACAGGGTTTAGCTAGGTTGCTGAGTCTTACTATGTTCCTAAGGCTGTCTTTGAACCTGTGATCTTCCTGACTCAATGTACCAAGTAATGGGATTATATGTGTACACTACCACATATAATCCTTCACTTTTTGAATCTCGCTTATTTTGGTTAGCATAGTTGCTCCTCAGTTACATTCATTTTCTTGCAAATGACATAATATTTTTCTTCTTTATGGCTAAATAAACCTCTGTTGTATACATATATTGCATTTTCTTTTTCTGTTCATCTGTTGATGGGCACCTGGGCTGGTTCCATAACTTGACTGTTGTGAATTGCTCTAGTAGCACTATTTGTAGTAGCCTCAAGCTAGAAACTACCCAGATGGCCATCAACAATAAAACATAAAATAAGTGTAGCATGTTCATCCAAAAGCAGATTATACCACAATAAAAATGAATGGATCAAGTGCTACATGAATAATATCTCTCAAGAGAATACTGAGTGAAAGAAACCAGCTAGAAAAGAATACCTATTGGGTGGTTTTATTTATGTACATTTC
>PVLC010017411.1:0-19210 GCA_004027655.1 Graphiurus murinus
AGGTGTGTGTGTGGGGGGGGGAGGGAGGTAACAGCAGTCAGGGGTAGGAGAGGGGGGCGGGGAGCAGGGCTGCTTTATGCCCAGCAGATATTCTTCTGCCATGAATAGGAAATCAGGAGCTCCGGGGAAAGTCAGCACTTTCCATTCCAGAGAGGAACAAAATGTCCCAGGAGTGACCTTTCTTACAGGGCAAACAATCCTACCTCAGACCTGGCAGGGAGAGAGACTACAACTGGAGAAGCGAGGACCGAGACCCTGCACCACCAGCTTCTCACTGGGTAAGCAGGAGGAAGGACCGCAGCTGCTATGCTGGGACTCCTGTGCAGAGTTGGAAAAGTTTGGACCTGGTCTTGACTCAGAAGCAGACACTGTTCTAGAGATGCCCCCCTGGCCGTCACTCATCAGCACGCTCCTCCCAGGGCAGGCGCCTGGGTTCAAAGAGCCATCCAAGGGTTATCACAGAGGGGTCCCTGGGCACAGGGCCTGAGAAAGGCTGGCTGAAGTTCCTGACAGCCCCCGGTGGAAGGCTTTCCTGCTTGCTTCACCTGTATTGAGGGTCAGCCACGTGTCCTGGCTGCAGCTGAGGAGCCCAGCGTGGCCCTGGCACGGAGCAGGGCACGCACTGCCAACACGGGACTGGTGCGTGTTACATAAAACCTGTCAAGCTCAGGCCTCTTGTCCCTTCCCCATGGGGATGCGCCCAGCCTCAAACACAGCACTCCTCTGGGCAGCTGCTTGCTTTGAACAACTGCAGAGGGCCAGGTAGTGAGAGGAAGCTGTCCTCCTTCACCTGTCTGCTACTCCTCTGCCCTTCACAGGGTCAAAGGTGCAAATCACCAAGCCCAGGGGAGAGCCCTCTGGGGGCAGGCGGCCCCTCCAGCAGCCTTCGCTAACCAGCCTGCAGCCCCTTCTCACACTCCAGGCCCTAGACAAGGTTACACTTTCCTGCACCTGTCCTGATAGGTGCCCAGAACTCAGAGGCCAGGAACTGCCAGGGACTAGGGAAACTCGGGGGCTGGGACCTCAACAAGGAGAGGGCCACTCAGGTAAGCGTGCGATCACCTGGGGAGGCAGCATTCCTTGCCAAGAGACCCTGGGAAAGAAGGGGTGGGGGCTGGGAAGAACCTGTATCCCGTCGAGACGCGTGGTGGCTGGGGGTGCCGCGGGGAGCAGGGGGTCCCGGAAAGGGCCCGAGTACCTTGGCTTTGTTGAGCAGAAGGCCCACGAAGGTGGAGAGCAGCAGGGACGGGGAGAGGGGGGAGCGCGGCCGCAGCTCCTTGGCGAGGGCGGGGAAGGGGGCGGCCGCGGGCTCCTCCGGGAGGGTCACGGTGTACGAGGTGCGCATGCTGGAGGCGGGCGGCGGGCTCGGCCCCACGCCTAGCGCCGGCCGGGGGTCGCGGGGGGCCCCCGCGCGGGGCCGCGGCGGGACACGCAGGCAGGACACCAAAGCCGGTGAGGTCGCCACAGGACGCCGTCCGCGGCGCCGGCGGTAACCGTCGCGATGAAGCCGCCCGCGCGCACTGTGCCTCGACCTCCCCGCCGCGCGCCGCCAACCGCCCGGGCCGGCTCGCGCTCCCGCAGACTGGCGGCTCCGCGGGCGCCTTGGGGCTCGCGGCGTCACGACGGGGCGGGGCCAGCCCGAAGCCCCGCCCCGCCCCGCCCCCGCACGCGGACCCGAGCGAGGCCGCCGCGTCCCTGCGCCCCGCCCCCGCGCCCCGCGGCTCGCCGACCCCCGCCCGCCCGCGCGCGCATCCGTCGGCCGCCGAGAGCCGCGGCCCCCGGGCGGGCGAGGCCTGAGCGCGCAGCCCCCGGCCGGCTGGAGGTGGGGACTCCGAATCAGAACGAGTTCTCTTTAGGGTTCGCAGAGGACACAGCCGAGACCCAGCGTGAAACGGTCGAACTTCCGCCCGGGCGGCACACAATTCCGAACGCTTGGGGCTGCAGATGGTTTCGAGAACTCCAAGAAAGCGCTGCACTCTCTCCGGGACAAAGTGCACAGGTGCACCAACTTGCGTCCAGCACGGAGACGGGACCCAGGCCCTCCTGGACCCCAAGTGGCATACGGTCCTTGGGGGTCAGTGGGCCTAGGTTAAGAAGGTAGATTTCCAGAGCTGAGGGTCTGAGCTCCCCTCCTCCTCCACGCCTCGTTTGGCCCTTCGTCAAGAGAGGTCCTGCCCATTTATAACGTACAATAGGTCATTGGCCCTTTTGGCCCCAGGAAAGAGCCTTTTTTGGCCTCTTGTAACCAATTACTCAACCCCATTTCTCCCAGAACCTCAGATTTTACTTGTCTGTGGGAGTTGGGAGGAAGGGTGCTCAGTTGGTGTGGGGAGGGCAGGTGCCTCTGACCCCAGGCGCAGCAATATTGAAGACTAGGGGTCTTGGTTTAGGGGGTGTTTCTTATGCTCCCCTACCCACCTAACAAGGAAGCACACGAATCTGCCTAGAGAAAGTATCTTGTTTGGAGCTTGCTGGCTATTTTTAGCTAGTATTTTTAGCGTTTAAAAATACTCTGAGAGGCAGCAGTGTGTGCTGTTACTCATCTGTGGGCTCCTTCTGTTCCTCCTGGCTTGCGCATCCCCACATGTACACGCGAAATGCACACACGACCACAGCCACAGGACCGCACACATGCGTGGGCCGGACCATAGGCCACCCACCAAGCGGTGATTTCGTGTTAAAGGAGGGAAGTAGTCTCACCACCATGCTCCCTTCCCACAGGGGTGGCGGAAGGCCATGGCGCTGGATGAGCCACCAGGCAGGTGTGTCAGGACGCTGGTCTCCAGGCTGACCCCGCCTGGACCCTGGGATAGCCTTTTTCTCCAAGCTTCCTACTTTCCAGCAGGTCCCGCGCTGTCTGCCCACATCATTCCTGCTCTGAAGCAACTACAGCATCTTGCATCCAGCCCAGAAGCCTCAGGCAGAATCTGTGAGGCTGTCCATGGACCCCTCCCGTTGTCACCACCCTCCTGCTTCCGGATCCCCGCCACCAACCGACATGTGCTTATCTTCTGCTTAAAAAACAAAACTGGCCGGGCATGGTGGTGCACGCTTGTAATCCCAGCATTTGGGAGGCTGAGACTGGAAGATCCAGGTTCGCGGCCAGCCTCAGCTACCTAGTGAGGCCCTCCGCAACTTAGTGAGACTCGGTTTCAAAATAAAGAATAAAAAATAGGGCTGGGGGTATAGCCCGGAGGTAGAATGCCCCTGAGTTCAATCCCCAGTACTGCAAAAAAAAAAAAACAAAAACAAAAACTGCCAGCTGGATGTGGTGGTGCATGACTATAATCCCAGTACTTGGGAGGCTGAGACAGGAGGATTGCAGGTTCGAGGACAGCCTCAGCAAGTAGTGAGGCTCTCATTGACCTAGCGAGACCCTGTTTCAAGATAAAAATAAAATAGGGCTGGGTGTGTGGCTTAGAGGTAGAGTGCTCCTGAGTTCAGTCCCCAGTAACAGCCCCTCCCCCGCACACCACTACCACCTCCAACAACAACAATAACAACAACAAAACTGCCACTAATTAAGTCCTTATTGAATTCCAGGCACTGGTCTAAGGGCTTTGTATATAATACCACAGTTAATTCCCATAATGACACCATGATGTAGTAACTATTACCTCTATTTTATAGACGAAGGACCTCATGCCCAGAGAGGTCAAATAACCTGCCAGGACCACAAAGCTAATAAATGACAACGTGGAACTGTGGACCCACAACTGTCCTACAGCAAAACTCATGCTTTTAACAACTACTAAGGAATTTTGGGATGCTCTTCCTACTGCCAATTCTCTACTTGTAAATTTGTGTGTGTGTGTGTGTGTGTGTGTGTGTGTGTGTTACTGGGGATTGAACCCAGGGGCATTCTACCTTTGAGCTACACCCCTATCCCTATTTTTTGGTTGATGAGAGTCTCACTACTTGCTGAGGCTGTCCTTGAACCTGTGATTCTCCTGTCTCAGCCTCCCAAGTACTGGGATTACAGGTGTGCGCCACCATGCCTAGCTTCTACTTGTAAATTCTGCTCAAAACTCATGTCTTCCACAAAGCCCTCCCTAATTAACTTCACCCAGTTCTAACCACCCCATTACTGCATAGCCTCAGCCTACTCGCTTTCAGTTTGCATGTCATTAACACTTCATTTTACAAGTGTCTCTGAGACTTTTGTAAATGGTCTTAGATTGTGTGTGGCTTGTCCTGGTTGGGCCAGCACACTGAAGCCTCCTCATGGCCAGGGTTGTGGGTTCTCTTAATGAGGGCTTAATGAAGAGGGATCCTGGAGCTGGGCGTGGTGGCACATGCTTGTAATCTCAGTACTCAGGAGGCTGAGACAGGAAGATCGCAAGTTTGAAGCCAGCCTCAGCAACTTAGGCTCTCAGAAACTTAGTGAGACCCTGTTTCCAAATAAAATATAAAATAGGTCTGAAGAGGGGGTAGCCCAGAGGTAGAAGGTCCCTGGGTTCCATCCCTAGTACCACAAAAAAAAAAAAAAAAAAAAAAGGGTCCTGGCGATCCATGAGCCTGAGAGGCTGAGACGGGTCCTGCGTGTTGAGCACGCACGCTGTGAGTGGGGCAGTGCCCAGGCACTCACCCACCGCAGTGTTGGCCTGTGTGCCATAGCTTATGCCCAGTGGCCAGAGTACTGCCACCCCAGGACACCTTAGCATTCTGCTGCCACGTGTGTACTCTCTTCCTCAGGTGCTTGAGGTCTGTGAGGTGGTGGTGGTGGCGTGCTAGGAGTTGGGAGAGCTACCTTGGGAAAGGTCTAGCATGCCAGCACTCTGAATCAATCATCTGGGTGAGGGAAGGACTTCACACATCATCCATTCCTGTCCAGCAAGTCTGACTGCTGCAGGACGCGGCCAGCCAAGAACTGTGGCTCATTTCTTAACTAGCCAAAACCCTGCAGACCCTTCTCCTCGCTGCCATTCTGTGAAGTGGGTTGGGTACAAAAGGAACAGTCTTCGGGTCTGAGTGTGGCGGGGGCTCTGTGACTTCCTTCCTGTGCCTCAGATAGGCAGAGCTAATCTGCACTGGGCTCACTTCTGCAGCCCCAGCCAGCCTTTCTCAGGGCCAAACTCTGGCTCCCCTCTCCTATGTAGGGAAAGTAATTTTCTTCACCTCAGATTCTTCCTGGCATGAGATGGAGTATAAATGTGTTAAAGTCAGGGTTAGCTCTGGGAGGGCAGGGTCTGAGAGTATCCTGCTTCTCCCAGATCTGAGTGAGCAGCTTGGTCTAGGGTTTGGTGACCCTGCTTGGGACCCAGTGGCCTGGCTCCCAGTACATGCCAGCTGTTGCCACTGCAGAGAAGGGTGGCCTGCCTGAATGTCAGGGCCCTATCAGGGAGGGGCTCCGTGTCTTTGTTCGGGGTTAGTGTGCCTTGGGGAGGAGGGCGGGGCCACTCTCCTGGCTGTACGGAGTTCAGGTCACTTTGTGACTTGGGTCCCAAGAGTCCTAACGCCCCAGGCAGTCAGGCCAGAAGCCCTCACACTTCCTCCTCTTGCTCAGACCTCTGTCTGGGTGCGGTGTTACACACTCATTGAGGCAAGAGGGGGCAAGGGGCCACGTTTGCAGCTCCTGGCTTTGAACACGATGTTTATTTCTGAAGCCTGTGGTCAGCGGAGCGGCTCCCCCTGGGGCAGAGAACATTTTGCCAGGCTTGATTAACTTCTGCCTTTCTGAGCCCCGCCCCAGCACCACATTACCTCCTGCAGACATCCCAAACCTGGGGGAGGATGGATGGTACTGAGCACCACTGAGAAGTCCAGCCTGGGAAGGAGGTGCCCAGGCCACAGCCCACAGCCAGTCTCTGAGGGACGGGCACATCAGCATCTTGCTGATTCTAATCACAAACCACAAACTGAGTGGTTAGCCGCTGGGACAGGGCCTGGCCACGTGAACGCTCTCGATCAGTGCCCCCCCAGAGTGACCTTCTCCAGCTGGCAGTACAGATTCCAGCCCTCAGGAATTTCCACCTCCTCTGGGTGGCAGAGTGGACCTGGGCAGGAGTGGGTCTCTGGCCAAGCTGGACAGGCAGGCCAGCAGGGATGCCACGCGGCATGGCTGAGTCAACAGGGAGAAGCAAGGAGAAGAGGGGAAGGTCATCTTTCTCGCCCTGCAGCTCTCGGCAGTCTCTGCCATCCTCAGCGTGCTCTCTCTGGAGAACCTCTACTCACTGCAGGACGGCGAGCCAGTCCAAAGTTCCACACGAGAGGCAAATCACATGACCTCCGCTTATATAATCTCCCCATCATTGAACAGCTGGAACCCAAGGTTTCAGAAGATGAATCAGCAGCCCCAGGGGCACCGAGGACCCAGGCACTCAGGTTTCCTTGCTCCTAGAAACCATTCCCCAGAGCAGAGGGCAAGGGCGTGGCCGGCACCGTGCAGGAGCTCAGTTCCTGCTTGTGCCGGGAGCAGGTGCCCAGCCCGCTGAGTGCGGCTCCGGAGGGCCCTGGGCCAACCGTGGCTCTTCCTGGGGAGAGGAGGGGGAGGCCTGGGTGGGGCAAGTGCAGGGTTGAGGCCAGAGGGCCGAATGCCAGAGCTGGCAGGGAGCAGCTGAAGGGGCGGGGTGGAGGATTACGAGGGATTGTAGGGGTTAAGGCCCGGCCCTGGCAGAGCTCAGTGAGAACAGCTTGTCCTTCCACAGCCCGGGAACAGGAGAGGTGGGGTGGAGTGGGGAGGCTAGGGCTTGGGACTCGGCTCTCTGCAGGGCCCAGCCACCTGTGCCCGCTTGGAGTCCCCACTGGGGAGTGAAAGCTTTCATTTTCCCCCATCACTGACCCTCCTGGTTCCTCTCTTTGCATTTCAGTGGAAGTGGAGCCTCAGGCAGGTCCTCCTTATCTTGGTGCCCAGCCCTACCCCGAGACGGTGTTGTGCAAGAGCCTGCATGAACTTAGGGAGGCACAGAGTCGACCATCCTCCCCCCAGTTCTTAAGCTCGGTGGAGTCTATAATACCCCAAGCTCATGTTGGCAACCAGGGCAGGGAGTCTGTTAGAAACTGTTCCACTGCTGGTCAGGACCTATGTCTGACCTCCTCCCAACCTTTTTTAATTTTTGGTACTGGGGATTGAACCCTGGCGTATTCTACCCCTGAACTATACCCAGCCCTTCTTATTTTTAATTTTTTGTTTGTTTGGCAGTACTGGGGACGGAACCCAGGGGCATTCTACCTCCTAGCTACAACTCCAGCCCTATATATTCTTTATTTTGAAACAGGGTCTCACTAAGTGCGGAGGGCCTCACTAAGTAGCTGAGACTGTATTTTTAAATTTTGAAACAGGGTCTCCTTAAGTTGCTGAGGGTCTCACTAGTTGTTAAGGCTGACTGTGAACCTGTGATCCTCCTATCTCCGTCTCCCAAGTACTGGGATTACAGACATGTGCCACTGCATTCTTTCTTTTTCTTTTCTGTGTGTGTGTGTGTGGTGCTGGGGATTGAACCCAGGGGCATTCTACTTTTTTTTTTTTTTTTTTTTTTTTTTTTTGCGGTACTGGGGATTGAACTCAGGGGCATTCTACCTTTGAGCTATACCCCCAGCCCTATTTTCTATTCTTTATTTTGAAACCGAGTCTCACTAAGTTGCGGAGTGCCTCACTAGGTAGCTGAGGCTGGCCGCGAACCCGGATCCTCCAGTCTCAGTCTCCCAAATGCTGGGATTACAAGCATGCGCCACCACGCCCGGCTGGCATTCTACTTCTGATCTATACCTCCAGCTCTTTTATTTTTTCTGGAAACAGAGTCTCACTACATTGTGGAGGGCCTCTGGAATTTGCAGAGGCTGGCTGTGAGCCTGTGATCCTCTTGTCTTAGCCTCCCTGCACCACCACACCTGGCTCAAATGCCCCTTTTTATCACCTCCCCCAGCCCCGTACGTTTATTTTGGTGCTGGGGATGGAACACAGGGCCTCATACATGCCAGGCAAGCGCTCCACCACTGAGCCACAGCTCTAGCTCTGCCCCTTAAGTTTAGAAGGGCGTTTCCACAGTGTTTTTCTGGTTTTAGAGTCCTCCAGTTTCATTATTTGCTTAGAGCCTCATGGCCTCCCAGTAAGGTGGGCAGGGCAGGTGTGATCCTTTCCTTTTATAGATAAGGAAATGCAGCTCAGCTGATAGGTGTGAAAGGTTAACAAGGCAAATTATACCTTCCGGAGGTCACCAGCCTTCCTCAGCCTCAGAGGAAGCTGGCGACGCTTAAACACACTCAGCTTGGACTCTGATGGTGATTAAGAACTTGTTTTCCCAAGTGAATTGTGAATGCTTGAAGGGCAGGGACCAGGGCTTGCATATCTCTTGCCTCCCAAAGCACTGGAAGGGTGCAAGGAGGCCTGATATTTACTGAGCACCGACTATGTATGCACCAGGCACTTTCACATGCATTACCGTTCAACTATGAGCACTTTCATTCTGCATAAGAGGAAACGGGTCCAGAAGTTAAGGAACCTACCCAAGTTAGCTAGGTGCTGAATACTCAGTACTAGACACTGAGTACAGTGCTAGTAAGCTGAGCACCGTAAATGGATGAAGAGAAAGGTAAGACTCTCCCAAGACAGGGAGATTGGAAAAGAAACTGGCCCTGGTTTTAGAAAGAGGTGGACTAGGTCACATGACCAGGGTTGTTCTCACTTCTGCAGGATGCAGTCAGCTCTCAGAAGTGAGCATAAGCTAGGCGTGGCAGTGCACGCTTGTCATCCCAGTACTTGGGAGGTAAGAGGATCACAAGTTCGCAGCCAGCCTCAGCTACTTAGTGAGGCCCGCCGCAACTTAATGAGACCTTGTTTCAAAATAAAAAATAAAATAGGGCTGGGGGTGTAGCTTGGAGGTAGAATGCCTGTGTTCAATCCCCAGTACCACACACACACACACAAAAAAAAAAAAAAAAAAAAAAGAGAGAGAGAAAGAAGTGAGAATAAGAAGGCCTCACAGCCCTGAGCCCCTGAGATTGGCTTCTCCTGGTTAGCAGTATCATCCTGATTTAACCCTGGTTCCACTAGTGGGCATTTCCGGCCACAACCCTGCCCTGGCAGGGTCTAAGTTTTCTGGGAGACACCAGCTTTTGTGTCTGCCTGGCACTCCCCTGATGGCCCAGCCAGGCCAAGGCTCTCTAACTAATGTCATCAATATTGTCCTTTTTAGATTTTTAGTTATGACACACTTTCTGGTCTACGACCCAATACCCCGTCCTGAACCCTTACTCCACTTATCAGGGGAGCACTAGGAGCGGCATTTCTTGCTGTGGCACAGTTGTTGTTTACAAAAGGCACGTGAACAAAGAGTGGGAATAAATAAGGTAAGAGAGAACATGCAGCATCAATCCTCCTGCCCATAAGCTTTGCCTTTCCATCTGCCCATCCACCTGTCCACCCATCCATCCATCCATCCATCCACCCACCCACCCAGCCGTCCACCCATCCACCCAGACCTCCATGCAGCCAGCAGGTCAGCTGAGTTCCATGCTGTGTGAGGCACCGGAGAGGTCCAGGTTAGGACCCTTTTCAACCTCTGAGAGCCCGCCATCTACTGGGGACATTTATAACTACAGAACAGGCAGAGGAAGTCAGGGCCCCAGGAAAGGCTCATTAGGGATTAAGGTGAGGGAGACCACACCAGCCCTTGGTTAGTTTCCAGCAAAGCATCTTTTCACATCCCAGCCCACCCGGGGCTGCAATACAGAGGTCTCAAGTCCTAGGCAAATAATAGTCCCACTGTTTTCTCCAGAGATACATAAATCCTGATGTCCAGACGTGCGACCCGAGCCCACCAGTGTTAAACAGAGGAGAGCCCCTCTTCCCCGGAGGTCTTATGCCCAACTGTGAAGCCTGGACAGTGAGGAGGTGCAGCCAGAGCAGGGAGGCCCTCCTTGCCACCAACGGGCTGGGGGCCCAGCATCCAGCCCAGGACAGGGCAGGGCTTTCCAGGGACCCTGCACGTTGGGTTAAAAGGACAGATGAAGAACAGCAGCATATGTAGGGGGTGGAGCATTCCGAGAGCACTGCCGGACCTCCCCCAAGTGCGAGGGTCCTCCTGGGGAGAGTGGGAATGCCCCTGGCTTTGGCACTGAGCCGCGAGGGCACCCTGCCTGTCCCCACTAGGGTTGCCTGTCCCCAGTCTGGCTCTTCCGCATCTGTGGCTGTCTCCCCAGCCCACTCCTGGGGCCCCAAGGTAGACTCACCATGATGTCTCGCCCCGGGGAGCTGGAGCGGCTGGGCCCGGGGGCCTGGCCCTTGCCCTTCTCCCACAGTGTGTAGCGGCCACTGGGTCGGAAGGTGGGGCTGAGGACTTCAGGGACTCTCGAGGGAGGAGCCTGCATGAGCACCTGGGGCGCACTGCCCTTGCGACCATAGTTCTCCAGGTAGTCAGCCAGGTACTCTGAGCGGCTGGCCGCCTGGTAGAGCCCCTGCAGGGCACAGAGCTCTTTGCGTGTGCGGGCCAACATGGGGCTGCGGCCCAGGTTCCCGGGGTCTATCCGGTAGCCATCTGAGGTCCGGTAGCTATCTGAAGTCCGGAGGCTGGAGAAATCCCGGGCCAGGTCTGATTGGCTGCTGGATTTCTTCTGGGTCAGGGTCACCCCCTGGTCACGGGCATTCACCGGCAGGTAGCTGAGGGAGTTGCTGGTCACTCCATAAGGAAATCCACTGCCCCCGCTGAGTCCACTGCCTGAAGGCCGCTCAGCGGCCCGGGTCTGGCTCTCAGCCCGCTTACTACCCCCGGTGATGTCAGGTCTCAGCAAGGGGCGGCCACGGTCATAGTCCAGGATAGAGGAGGGGCCATAGGTGCGGGGACGGGGGAGGAAGCTGGAAGGGGGGCCTGGCTTGAAACCAAGCTTCTCCTTCTCCAGAAAGGAGGCGGCCAGGTTGGCCCCATAGGAGGAGGGGGTATAGGTGCCATAGCCCGATTTAGCATAAGGGGCATCTGTGTAGCGGGCCGATTCCGTGTAGCGCTTCAGGGTGGAGGAGAGCTGGGACATCCTTCAGGGCGGCACTCAGTGGGGTCTGGGAGCCTCATGGGCTGAAAGACAAGGAAAGCAGTTGTCAAAGGGCCCTGCTGGGGGTCCGGCCCCACTGCTCCTGCCTTCCATCCCAGGTAGGCCAATGGGGGCTGCCCAGCCCTGTCCATAAGAGACTGGGCAGCCGCCGAGAAGCACACATGCAAGCAGGTGCTGGGCTTGCAGCGCCCGTGCACTCACACCATGCCCGTGCGCTCAGAGAGAATCTGCCTCGGTGCATCCCAGCAGCAGCAGGTCCTCACCTCAAAGACAGACATGCAGGCAGGGCCGTCCCCGTCTCCAGCCCACTAAGCCACATGCAGTGCTTCAGCCAGCCACATCCCTCCTGAGTCCTCTCCTCAGAGTCTGCAGACACTTCTGAGCTGGGAGTGCTGCTGCCCTCAACCCCTGACTGAGAACAGGGGACATTTCCAGAATCATCATGGTGGTCCATCCCTCTGACTTAAATGACAAGTGGGAGTCTTCTGGCTTCATAGACTGTCCACTGCAATGGCTGGAGGGTTGTAGGGCGAGGTCCCTCACGAGGAAGGAGGCTCGTGAAAGGAGCTATGGGGACCACGGGGCACGGAATGACCGAGGGAGCATTCAGCAGAGGGGCTGGACCTCAGCCTCTGGACTTCATCCCTGAGCTGAGCACCAGCTGCTGGTCCTACACTGAGGGTCCCTGGGATGGTGAAGCCCACTTTCTTCATGGAGCTTAGCTTTCTGTTCTAAGTGGAGTTAGGGCCAGGCAGCCTCCCGGGAGTTCCCTCCCAACAAGGATGCTAAATTGCTCCTGGTGAGACTTGATTTGTGCAAAAGGGCCCCCTAGAGGCCAGAGTCCTGCCCTGCCCTCCGAGTCCTTGTACCAGAGGTGGGTCTGATGGAGGAAGGCGGTCACTGAACCTGGAGCATGAAGGGCTTTAAAGGATCATGAATTTTAGCCTCTCTATTGGACAGACAGGAAGAGTGACACAGGTCTGCCCAAGGTCACCGGCACTGGAATGCAGGCCTTTCAGAATGAAGCCCAGTGCGCTATCCAGTCAGCCTAGACTTGCCACCCCCATCATCAATGCCAGGGACCCCACAGGGCTACCAGCACCCCAGCGTGCAGGCTTCATCTCCAGGGGAGCAGCCGCACTTTGCGGAGAGGAGCAGGCAGGTTGAGGCCCCTTTTCTTGAGGGTCCTCAGAGGCTCTTGTGGGGTCTCCTCAGGACTCTCAGAGTAATGTGCACAGGAGCTGGTTTTGACTCCCCCTGGGACAGATGAGGCAGTTTTTGCACTACTCACTTAACCTCTTTGAGCCCCAATTTCCTCCCCTGTAAATGAGTATAATAATTACCACCACGATTTCTATCTCACAGGGCTGTTGTGAGGAATAAATGAGATAATAACACGTGAGAGCGCCTAACAATGACTGTTATTATCTCCTCCTCCTGCCAGGCAGCCTGGCTCCTCCCTCTGCAGTCCATACTAATGCCAGGGCTGGCCGTCTCCCAGCCTGGCAGCCCCTGACCTCAGCCCAGGCACCAGGCTCTGCCTCCGTCCCCCAGCCGGGTGAGTGTGCAGCCCGCAGCCCAGCCCTCGGGGCAGAGAGGAGCTGGTGCCAAGCCCCAAAGGCTGAGGGTTTGGCAGAAACCTCTAGAAACCCAATCCACGCAAAGGTTGGGATTGGTGCAGAGTGGGGGGTGAGCCAAAGGTGATTTCCGTGGAGGCCCCAGAACGGCCCTTCCTGACTGCCGGAGAGCCCAGCATGGAGAAGGCTGTGCGGCTTACCACCTGCCCTTTCCTTGCTCGGCCCAGGGGACCCCTAACCTTTGTGTAAGCTCCCTTGCCCACTGTGCTTCACCTCCAGCAAAACTTTCACTCCTCTCCAGGAAACCCAACTGGGGGGTGATCACGGGGAAGAACGGGGGGCGGGGGTGTGAGGGGGAGGCAGAGGCTCCGGGGTGGGGGCAGGGAATGGACCTGCTCTATTTCACTTTGTAGAACTCCATCAATAATGCAAAGTCAGAGAGACTCCCGGTCTCCGGAGCTGGGCTCCAGGCGGCCAATCCGATAGGCCCCCACCCCCAGGGAATGAGCTCATGGCTCCTCCCCGCGGCTCTGCCTCCCCTGCCCGACACCGGGGCTCCTGGGGAATTGGTATTCCACAGCAGTGCCCCAACCTGACCTCTCTTGACCCTGCTGATGACGCAGAAGTGCCAGGGCCCAAATGAGGCTCAGCCTATGGCAACAGACAGCCCTGGAGGACTGGGGCTGGAGTGGAGCCACGGCTTCTGGACCGCAGACCTCCAGGCGGGCTCCCCAAGCCCACTTCTCCTGTCTGCTCCGATCTGGCAGGCAGCTGCCTGGCCTGCACCCTCCCCCAGGGGTCTGGGTGCTCCGCCATCGCTCACACCCCCTAAAAGCTGCCTCTCAGCTCTAACACCTGGCTCAAAGTGGGGTCCCTGCTGGGGCGGGGGCCTCACACATCTTTCTCCCCTCTTCCAAACCCTAGCCTCAGTCTTGAGAAAGTCCCAGCACGCTAGAAGTCAGAAGACAGCCTGGGTTGGCGCCCCTTGGCATTACCTGGCACTGCTGTCCCCAGAGGCTGCGGAATGCACACGGGCGGGTGGGAGTTCGGGCTGGGCCCTGGTCGTGGCCTCCTGCACAAGACAGGGACAGATTGAGCACTCACATGGCCGCGAGTCTCCCTGTTGCCACAGGAACCGCCTGGACTGAATGGCTCTTTCATGGGGCAGTGGGAGGCCAGCGATTGGCTGGGACCCCCTCTACCCCTCCCTGCCCAGTGTGGGGCCCCTGCTGCCAGGCTCCTTTCCCTGTTTACTCAGAGCCGGCAAGTAGAGGCATGCAGTTCCAGACAGCACCTCCCTAGGTGCCTGGCACCTTGGGACAGCAGGGACAGTCTCAGCCTACACTCCTCCTTCACGCCATCTTTATGGAGGTGCCCGGCTCCTCCGGGATCTCTGGGATTCCCCACCGCTTTGCTCAGTTTCCCCCTGTGGGGAGGAAGCACACCAGCATTCCTCTGCAGATATGCTCAGCTTCCTGTAGGGACATCTCAGCCGACCAGTGGTCACTGGCCAGCTGGTGCTACACACCTATGGGCCGGGCACCCGGCACACCGAGGACTTCACACACTGCTTCTGATTCCACCTCAGCGGCCTTACAGGACTCTCACGGCCAGCCACATGAGCATTCTTCTAAGCACACTCATCACTCATTGCAAAGTCTCAGAACTCAGTGCAGGTATGAGCTTCAACTCTTTCAGACCCACGAATGCCTCTAACTTACCAACATTCTGGGAAAGGTCAAGCTATTTACAGTCAATTAAAAATGTATTCACAGTTCAAAATATAAACATGCAAGAAATTTATGCCGTGAAACTTCCAAATGAAGTTTTCAAGCATTCTATTTGTGAAAGGTATTAGAGCTTAAAAGTGCACCAGACCCGGGGCATGGTGTATTAACTCACTTAATCCTTCCAGCAACTCTAAGCAGTCGGTGCTGCCATGATGCCCACTGCTGTTCAGGGAAGCCATGTGGATCTCTCAGAGGCTAAGCTGGGCTAGGACAGCGCTCTATACACTGCAGTCACCTGAAGCCAACTAGCCCACAATTCCTTGATTCCTTGGGGCTGGGGCAGGGGCAGGGCTAGGGACCTGGGTGGCAGGGGTGGGGGGAGAGGACTGCTAGAGGATCCAGCACTGTAGCACAGGGGTAGAGACATCTGCAGGAGCTGCCCTCTGGATTTTCCATTGCAGGCAAATGAAAATGAAGCCAGGCGCAACCTGAGCCCCAGAACAGTACCGATGGGCTGCAAAATGGCCCAGAGGCCTCCATTTCACCAGTGGTGCCAAGCTCCTGTGTGTCCCTGGCACCTTGGCCCCAGGCCCGGTTATGAACGTGTCCCCAGCCTCCCACCCTGCCTGCAGTCCAGCACACTCCCCACGGGACCCAGCCAGGTGAGTCAGGGGTTAAGATGAACCTGCCCCAGGGGCGGCCACCTTCCTTGCGTCAGCCACTGTCACTTCCTGTAGCTCACCTGAAGGGCTCCCTAACAAGCCCAGCTAGGGGAGGGACTTACTCCCCAAGAATCCCGGGCACTCCCTGGCCCGGGGGCAGGTGACAGGTGACATCCCACACAGCACAGCAATCTTCATGGTCCCTCTTTGCCCAGGTCTGCTTGGGTTCCTGGGGCGAAGGCATGCCGGCTGCTGTGGCCTGGCCACAGAGCCCCAAGCTGAATATCAGGGCACACCTAAAGGGGGCTGAGTCCCTTCCCCCCTACCCGGGCACTCAGGACAGGTGAGTGGGGAGTCCAGGCCAGACTCGCCGGCTGTTTGGGAAGCTCCACCGAGGTGACTTCAGAGCTTCCAAGAGCCGCCTGCTAACTGCCTGGGAATGTGCTGATCCCAAGGGTCAGGCGAGAGGGGCCCCGCCTCCCTCCACCTATGCGCTCAGACCCTTACTCAGACCTGCTCAGGTCCCCTGATACACAGGGCACGAGCATCCAACCTTGGCAGGTGTGGGAAAGACAGGTAGAGGATGGGATGGTGTTTATGTGCCAACACTACCTACCCCACCCCCAGGCCCCTGTCACTAGTAGCTCTATCAGGGGCTTTCCCGCCTTTGCAGGGGGTCACCCCAGGGGATCCGGGTCCGTCTCTATCTGTCTTGCTTCTGGTAGGTGCCTAAGGGCCGGGGCTGGGGGAGGGAGATAAGGTAAAGAGATTGGAGCTTAAGGCAAGCAGCCTGACTGGTGGAGAAGTGGGGCAGCACAGGGCAGCATCTCTCGAGGGTCCTTCTTGACTTGGGGTTGGGAGGGTTCAAAAAAAGGCGAAGACATTATCTCCAGGCACAGTATTGGTATCCTTGGATGTTCTGTTCCAGCCACCCCTGCCAGGGTGCTCCCCAGGCATCCCTTCCCCGGGTGAAATCTTGCCTCTGGAAGAGCCCTGGGTCTTGCCCTTGGTGCCCTACCAGGCCCAGTGGGTGGCCTCTCACAAGTCCCCCCAAACTCATGCAAGTCGGTCCTCTAGACAGGCACCCTGACACCAAAGGGGCAGCTACTGACCTGTTTCGGGGCACTGGACGGGACCTGGGGGCCTCTTCCCCAGCAGGCCAGGGAAGGCAGTGGAGAGCCCAGAAGCTGGAGTCTGACTCAGGGCTGGGTAATCCGGAGCTCAGGTTACTGCTCCGATATATATATATAGTATCTTATCTGACCTCGAAGAGACAGCAACTCACTAGCATTCCAAGCCCCGGGAGAATTAAAGGGGCCGTGGCATGCCCACTCTCCTCAGGCTGCCAGGCTGGGCAGGTGCCAGCCAGGGACACTTAGGAGGCCTCTCGGGAGGAAATATTTTGAAGTGGAGAACTCAAGGGAGAAAAGAGGATAGAAGAATCGGGTGGCACTTGAGACAAAAATAGGGAGAAGCTGGATTCTCTGGAGCTGCCAGTTACAGACATAGAGAACAGGAAGAGGCTTACTGCTAGTCTAGCTCTTGGAATTTCCAGATGGAGTAGACCTAGCTCAAGGGCACAGACTGTGAGAGGCAAGACCAGCATGCAGGTTTCAGCCCACTACTTTTAAAATAATGGATGTCCAATTCTATGCCTGAATTCTAGTTCTTCTCCGTATTGGATCTGAGCCATCGGGCAAGTCACTTAAACACTCTGAACCTTTAGTCTGTAAAACGGGATTAGCAATAAATAATAATAGCTAGGTGTGGTGGCATATGCCTGTAATCCCAGCTACTGAGGAGGCTGAGACAGGAGAATCACAAGATCGAGGCCAGTCTGGGCAACTTAATGAGACCTTGTCTTAAAATAAAATAAAAAGAGCCGGGGGTGTATGTGGCTTGGTAGAGCACCCCTGGGTTCAATCCTTAGTACAAAAAAAGAGTATACCTCACAGTTGCTAGGTTGAAATAAAATAATATAAGCTGTGTTTCCTGACTCATAGAAAGAGTTCAAAAAACTATTCTGTTGAATACTTCCATTTCTTATTTTAATTAGTGGTAACATTAGTAGCAGCAGGTAGATGATCCTTCCTAACCCTTCTAGAAAAAAAAGGGCCTCAGGCTGCTGCTCAGGAAGCACTCTGCTTTCAGGCTAGAGAACAGCCCCATGGGCTTCTGAACTGACCCAGGTCCCAAGTGTGGGAAGGGCAAACAACCTGTCACCTTTCCATATGTCCAGCCTACCAAGGCGAGGCAGGCCAAGCCCGCCTGGGCTCCTTCCCACTTTACCTAGAAAAATACAGCAAGTCCAAGCTTCCCCAGGGCTGTCAGGAGAATGCCACTCCCAGCTGGCATGTTTCCACTCTACCTGTTGGAGGGCTCAGGATTCCAGGGCTGCAGAGCTGGGCTGGGCAGGCTCACAAGAGGAAGGAGCAGGGTTCTTGGCCTCTCTGGCCTTGGTGCACCTGTCTGTTCCCAAGATGGTTCTCCTGTTTCTTGATGGCTCTCCCTGAGGACTAAGAGGCCACTCGCCTCCGCCC
This sequence comes from Graphiurus murinus, assembly GCA_004027655.1. Lineage (NCBI taxonomy): Eukaryota > Metazoa > Chordata > Mammalia > Rodentia > Gliridae > Graphiurus > Graphiurus murinus. Next base: position 17,493 of record PVLC010017411.1, read on the forward strand.
TGTCTCAGCACGGGCCAATGACTCAGCCCAGGTCCTGATGATGCACTTCGGAGGACGCCCTCATTCCAGAACTCATTCCAGTCTGGCATGTATCTACAGCATCAACAGAATGGGGGGATGCCCCAAGCCCAACTCAGCAGCCGGCGCTCCTTTCCCCTGGACTTGACCGGCGGATTCGAGCGGTGTTCTCATGTCTATGCGTGAGGAGATGAGCCGCTTCGACCACCATCTCCGACTCAGCCCTGTTCTAAAAGCATCCAGGCCAGGAGCTGGGATGTTCACTAGGATGGGTTGGCCAAGGCTTCCCTTGGCTAAGTGCTTGCCCGGAGCACCGCATCGCTGCTTCTGGTTGGGGATTGGTGAGAATTTCAAAGTTGCCTCTTTCTGGTTTGGGATTGGTGGAAAATCTCCCCTTCCGCAGTTGTGTTGTCCTCCCCCAAGCCCCTTGTCCCCTTTGGCAAACTGACCAGAGACAGCCTCCAGAAACTCCAGGAGCAGGGAGTGAGCAAGCTGAGCGCACACACGGGGAAGGGGTTGTCAGCGACCAGGCGTCCCTCTCAGGCCACCTACCACACAGGGCACGGCGACTGGACCCGCCGAAGAAGCAGCCTTTCGTCAGAACACACTGATCAGCACACAGATGGCTCTTCTTGGCACCCCGGGCTGTCAGCCGGCAGCCCCCCTTGCACACTGGCACCCACAGCTGGAGCTCCCCCGCACAGCTGGCCTCGCCCTACATTTCCAGAGCCCGTTCTGCTAGGCTGGCTATCGCTGGTACCTCACTTTCTGAGCCCCAGTCCAGCACCGACCCCGCATCCCCCTCCTCCGATCTCCGACAGGTGGCACGTACCTGCCTCTTCTCGGAGGATGGACGAGACGAGCCGGGCACCAGCATGGAGCTGCGGGCGAGTCCTGGCTGGCACTGGCGCGGCGCAGCGAGCAGCGGCTGACGCAGAGGGCTCCCTGGCCTTCGCTCCGGCCCGCCTCTCCTCCACCTCCGCCGGGGGCCCAGAAAGGACCTCCCCGGGAAATCGGCGCCACCCAGCGGGCAGCCGCCTCATCGCGCCAGGGCCGGCGAGCCACACCCCACGTCTCTCGTCACCGACACGCATCGCGGCTATTGGCTGATTCCTATTGTGACGCCACTGTAACCACGCCCTCCCGGAGTCTCCCAGGCAACCGATGTATACAGACAACCACGTGGAGGAGAAGTACGCCAGATTGGAAAGCTTGGAGCGTGGAAAGAAATCGGCTGGAAAGCTGCCGGCGACAGGGCAGCTGGAAGGTGCTGAGAAAAAGGAGGGTCCCCGGGGCAGGCCAATTTGCAGATTTTGGGAAAGGATTAAGGCTCCTGCTTCTTCCCACTGGGCCCTGGCTCCTCCTACAGGGGCTGTGGCATTCTACCAAACCCCAGCTGCAACAGCGGATCTGAGGACGACCCCTTTGAGAAGCACGGAATTGGAGTGAGGGATGAACGGACCCTGGGAATGTAGTGTTGTCTTCAGGTAGCACTGAGGGCCCTTTCGAGGTTAGGAATCACGACTCCAAGCATCTCTGAATCAGCGTTCTTTTTGATCCACAATATTTGTGCAGGTTTGGAGTCCTGTATCTTTTTTTTTTTTTTTTTTTTTTTTTTTGCGGTACTGGGGATTGAACTCAGGGGCTTTCTACCTCCGAGCTACACCCCCAGCCCTATTTTTTATTCTTTATTTTGAAAC
>PVLC010017411.1:19310-21810 GCA_004027655.1 Graphiurus murinus
CTGGGGATTGAACTCAGGGGCATTCTACCTCCAAGCTATACCCCCAGCCCTATTTTTTTTATTCTTTATTTTGAAACTGAGTCTCACTAAGTTGCAGAGTGCCTCACTAGGTAGCTGAGGCTGGCCATGAACCCGGATCCTCTGGTCTCAGCCTCCCGAATGCTGGGATTACAAGCGTGCGCCACCATGCCCGGCTTTTACAACTATTTTTTACTGACTTTCCCTTGGATGGATAATGGGCTCCACGTTCTTCCCCTTTAAAAAATGCAGGACAAGCCGGGCATGGTGGCACACGCTTGTAATCCCAGTATTTGGGAGGCTGAGACAGGAGGATCGCAGGCTTGCAGGGTATATCTTGGAGGTAGAATGCCCCTGGGTTCAATCCTTAGTACCGAGGGGGGAAAAAAATTAAAATCAGGCTGGGGGTGTAGCTTGTAGCTTAGAGGTAGAATGTTTCTGAGATCAATCCCCAGTACCCTGCCCTTCCTCCCCCCCAAAGAATGCAGGACAATTGCAAGCTGGAGGCCAACCTGGGCTATTTAGCAAGACTCTTTCTTAAAATAAGCTAGGCAGTGGGCCTGAAAGTGAGAAGGAACTGGGTAGACAACACATGTCTCGCAGGCCTGTCGGGGTCCCACATCGCTGGCTGAGGTGGCTTTGGAAACCCCGATGGAGCGTGTGCAATGGGAATGAGGGTGGCTGGTCAGGTTTAGAGGCCCGCACGGCCTGTGGGTGGTGGTGAGACTTCCTCTGGAGGAAGTGGCTTTTCCACTGCTGGTTGTGCTGAGGCAGGGAACATAGGCGCTGATGGCCTTGACTAGCTGTAAGGAGGGACCTCCCTGTGTCCTGGGCTCTGCGGTGACAGAGTGCTCAGAGCGTTCCTGGGTTGGAGGTCCTGACTGAGGAGGTTTCTGGAGGGACCCTTTTGCCCTGCCTTCCTGAGTTGAGCCATTGCTTAGAAGGGCTGTGGTGTGGCTTCTCTCCCATAGAACTTTCCATGCGGATGGGCAGTGATTTCTGCTCTTCTCAGTATGTCAGTCACTGGTCACATAGACGTTTGAGCTCTTGAAATGAGGTTGGTGTGACTGAGGAACTGCAGTTGTAATGTCCTTAACTCATTTGAATTTAACTAGTGGCTCCCATGTTGGATGGCTCAGGTCCAGATGGTAGGAAACCGTAAAGTGGTATATATAGCTCCAGAGCCTGAGCCCAGGGCGCTAGCGTGGCTGTCGTCATCGGAGGACACGGGGCTCTGAGAGGCTGAGTCTCACCTGCTGCGAAGGCTCTGCAGCAGGAAGGCAGGTGCAACCTCCTGATGCTTTTGTGTCCTTACCCAGTTCGGACTCTGAGACATTTTGTTGTACTATCTCCTTCCCCAATTCCTCCATCCCTTTGTCCCTCCTTTCCTCTGCTGCTCCTTTTTGGAAATACCCGGCCCTTGCTGAGGCTGTCTGACCTCCCCCCCACATCCACACCTACACAGGTGAACGATTTAGGAGGAGATGTCTCCATCAGGTCCCTTAGGCACTCATGACCGCCGGCCTCAGGTGGACACAGGCGCTGGCTAGCATTCCCAGGGTTCCTCTGCTCTGATTATTCTCCCATCAAATTAGTTTCCTATGGCTGCACAGCGCACACCCAGAATGCAGCATCTCAAAACAGCGCCCATTTGGTGTCTCACGGGCTCTAGGTGAGGCCTGGTGACTTAGCTGGTTCTCTGGTCAAGGACTCACAAGGCCAACATCAAGGCTGTCCACTGGCCTGAGCTCCTCTCTGGAGGCTCAGGACAAGAATCTGTTTCCATGCTGGTTTAGCTTGTTAGCAGAACCTAACTCCTGAGGGCTGCAGGTGTGGGGGCCCTGGTTCCTTGCTGGCCGCCAGCTAGGTTTGTCTTCTGCTCCTAGAGTCTGCCCATGCTTTTCTTGTGACTGACTGACACTTAAACACACACACACACACACACACACACACACACACACACACACACACACACGGGATTGAATTCAGGCGGGCATTCTACCTCTGAGCTACATACATCCCCAGTCCTTTTCAGTTTTTATTTTGAAACAGTCTTACAAAGTTGTTGAGGGTCTTGCTAAGTTGCCGAGGCTGTCCTCAAACCTGTGAGCCTCCCGTCTCAGCTTCACAAGTCCTGGGATTACAGGCATGCACCACCGTGCCCAGCAATTGTGGCACATTTAATCACCTTTGCTTTGATCTCTGGTTTTCTCTTAGACCACTGGGCATATAGCAAGCTCTCATTTTAAGGCCTGTGTGATTTGATGAGGCCTATGCAGACAATCTCCCTCTTTTGTTTTTTGTTTTGTTTTTGTAGTGCTGGAGATTGAGCCCAGGGATGTTCTATTTCCGAGCTACACCCTCAGCCCTATTTTATTTATATTTTGAAACAAGGTCTCACTAGTTTGATAAGAGTCTCACTATTTGCTGAGGCTGTCCTTAAACCTGAGATTATCCTGTCTCAGCTTCCCAAGTACTGGGA
>PVLC010017411.1:26810-33892 GCA_004027655.1 Graphiurus murinus
TACAGGTGTGCACTACCACACCCAGCTATTATTTTTTATTTTAATTAATTAATTTATTTATTTATTTTGTGGTACTAGGGATTGAACTCAGGGGCATTCTACTTTTGAGCTACACCCCCAGCCCTATTTTTTATTCTTTATTTTGAAACAGGGTCTCACTAAGTTGTAGAGGACCTCACTAAGTAGCTGAGGCTGGCCGTGAACCCAAGATGCTCCTGTTTCAGCCTCTCAAGTGCTGGGATTACAAGTGTGCCCCACCATGCCTGGCTTATTTTTTATTTTGAAACAGGTCTCACTAAGTTGTAGAGGGCCTCACCAAGTTGCTGAGGATGGCTTTGAACCTGACCTGTGATCCTCCCGTCTAGCCTTCCAAGTACTGTGATTACAGGTGTGTGCCATCACACCCAGCTTCCAGTTACTCTTAGAATACAATTCAAATTCTTCACCATGACCTCCAATTTCTGTGGCACTCAGCTCTGTCTACTTTTTCTTTCTTCCTTTCAATTTTGAGAGAGGGTGTCCTTAAGCTGCCCAGGCTCACTGTGAACTTGTGATCCTTCTGCCTCAGCCTCCTGAGTAGTTGAGACTACAGGTATGTACTGTCACACAGCAATGCCCACCTCTTTTTTTGTTTTTGGTTCTGGGGATTGAACTCAGGGGCATTCTACCTCTGAGCTGCACTCACCCCCAGCTCTTATTTTTTTTTATTTTGAAACAGGTTCTCAATAAGTTGCTGAGATTTTGCTGAGGCTGGCCTCAAACCTGTGATTTTCCTGTTTCAGCCTGCCTAGTACCACATTCTCCCTTGAAAATGTACTTGCTTTCCTAAATAAACCTGTCTTAATATCTGATGTGTGCTGAGATTCCTTTCTGCCACGTATATCAAAGACCCCGTGTTGTGATTTGAGGTCCCCCTTTTGGGAACTCCTGGACTTTTTCCAGTGATGACTTGACCAGAGAGGGACCAGTGGTGGTCCTGGCCTGCTACTGAGGTCTGAGCACCTTGCCCATGGCCTGGTCCTTCGGGCTGGCTGTGTTATGAGGCCTGGCCACCTGTCCCCCTTCTCCTTTCCTGCCTTCCTGTCGTCTGTGGTCCTCTGCTGGTCCTGGTGTCTAGGCTGAGCCTACCTACTCCAGCCTCAGGTCTGCTTCCCTGGCATGGCTGCAGAGGGCAACCCCACTCCTGGCACTGGCTGTTGAGCGTGGCTGTTGAGCTCTCCAGGGAGACGGGACCAGGCGGGACCGAGGCAAACAGGAGGCATCATGCAGGTGCTAGGCTCTGGCTGCTCAACCGAAGCTTTCTACTGGCCTCCCTGTTCCTTCCAGAAAGGTCTTCTGGCTCAAACTCTAACTGCTCTGAGGACAGGACTCCTCATTCCCCTTCCCTGGTGTTTGCTTCAACTCCCCTCCCTGATAGGACTTCTTTTCTTACAAGGTGCATGCAACTCCAAGCAAGTGCAGGGAGCCTGGCCCTCAAGGGGGCCCCCAACCCCTCGGAATGGCTCCCAGCCGCAGCCTGTGATGGACAGCTTCTCCTGCCTTCTCTGGACATGGTCACTAGAGGGGCAAGACAGAGGCGTGGGTGGTGGTAGTGGAAGGGTGGGAGTGAGTGGCATTGACTTAGACAAAGGTCTTTAAAGGGAAAGATCCTCCCCAGTGCTAAATACCAAATGAATCAGCCTTGTCTCCCACACTCCCTGGTGAGGCAGGGCAGGCTGGCCCGAGCAGCTATTGAGGAATCCATAACCACGCCCCCAGGCTCCCCCACCCCCACGGTTCCCCAGGGTGACCCCTGGTGCCTGTTTATGTTTTACTTATGGGACACAATGCTCCCTCCCCACTGCAGAGGGGACAGTAGTCATTCCCAGTCCTTTGGCTGTTGCTTTTGGATTCAAAACAGAGGCCCGTCCTGCCCCCTTGGAGACTTGGATTTCCCGCACAGAACCTTCAAGGGCCCGCCCTCTTCATAGCAGATGGGACCGGAGGTGACTTTTCTAAAGGACAGGCAGAACTGAGGAGGGCAGACCATGCTCTTGAGCTAGATCGTGTGCCTTGGCAGATCCCTTGTTGCCGGCAGGTGAGCCAGCGGAGGGGGACTTTTGTTTATTTGTGCAGATGCATCATGGAAGAGTCATTTTGAAAAGAAGCCCGGTGCGCTGGGTCATATCCCTGAGGGTGGGAATCCCACAGAGTGGCAGGGGAGAAGCAAGGGCGGAGGAGGCAGCCTGGGGGCTGCAGAAGCAGAGATGGACGCCAGGACGGACTCCAGAGGCTTGGTTTTATTGTGCAGTTTGTTTTTTCCTCAATGAGATGCCATTAAGCAGCGGTGGCACGACACACTGTCGCAGGGCAGGCGGAGCTGCCGGGTGGGGAGCTGGGTGTTGGGAAAAGCCTTCTCCTAAGGAATGCAGGCTCTGGGTTTCACTCCGTGATGTGACTCGGCCTACCTGGGAGCTCAGGGTCCAGCTGGCAGGGGCTGGCACTGCTGGGCAGGCCAGGGAAAGAAGAGTCTTCCTTAGACTTGGCCAAACTCAGGGGGTCCCCACTGACTTAGAGCCTGTGGGTCAGAGGTCGCTCTTGGGGACCTCAGGCCAGCCTGGGAGGGCGTGTCCTTCTCTGTCAGTCTTGCATCTGACATGTTCAGCTTCTTGGGAAGGGAGAGAGGACCTTCCACCCCTCCCCCCTCCTGCTGACTCTGCATCTTGGCCGGGGCCCCTGGCCAAGGTCCTCCCGGGGACTTCTGCAGGGGCAAGAAGGGGGCTCCTGGAGATGCCCCACCCTCCCTCAGGGCTCACACCTGGATCCTGGGTGCCACCCTGCCTGTCTAGGCTGACGCACGCACCCTCCCCATCCAGGAGTCTCCCAGGCCTGTAGCCTAGTGGGCATGGCGGAGTCCCCGGGGTGGCACTCTACCCCATACCTGTCACCTGCCCTCACCCCATCGGTCTCTCGCCCTGGCTTCCCGTCACAAACTCCCAAAAGACAAGGCAGGAGATAAACCCTAAATAAACCAGACAGAAGCAGCTTGGGACAAAGAGTACAAAAAGACGGCCAGTGGCGTGCAGAGAGGGTGCAGTGTGCGGAGAGGGTGAAGTGGCCCTGTGGCGGGCAGTGCAGACGCATGCGGCACTGGGATTCCTTATAAGTGGGGCGGGTTCTCTCTTTCTCCCCAAGGCGTGTGAGGGGCTGGGGGGAGGGGTCAGCTGACTCAGAGAAGCAGGGTCTCTGCGCTGGGCCTTGAGGCTTCCTGCGTCCTCCGAGGGCTCAACCAGTCACAGGGAAATGAAATCCGTGGCCTGGAGGAGGGAGAGTGAGAGCAGGAGCAGCAGCAGCCACGAGGTATTCTGAGCCAGCAGGCTTATGCCCTCACATTTGACCAGCTTATCTGTGGAGAGAGAAGGGGTGGGGGAGGGGCCAGGTTGAGGCAGGCAGAGGCCCAAAGCAAAGCTGTACTCCCTTTTGGGGGTTGGTGCCATGACATCTTAGCTGGGCCAACTCAGTCTAACAGTACCAACCATCTTTCCCACTTGCTTGTAATCCCAGTGCTTGGGAGGCTGAGGCAGAAGGATCACAAGTTTGAGCAAGTAGTGAGACTCTCATCAACCTAGCAAGACCCTGTTTCAAAATAAAAATAAAACAGTCTGGGGGTGTAGATTGGAGGTAGAATGCCTCTGGGTTCAATCTCCAGTAACAACAACAACAAAAGATATCTTACAAAATTCATATATATATATATATATATATATATATATATATATATATATATATATATGAATTGGGTATTGAACCCAGGGGCCTTCTACCTCTGAGCTATAAGCTACCCCTAGCTTTTTTTATTTTTTGTTTTGAAACAGGGTCTCTCTTGCTAGGTTGCTGAGAGTCTCCATTGGTTAGGTTGCTCTTGAACCTGTGACTCTCCTGTCTCAGCCTCCCACGTACTGGGATTACAAGAGTGCATCACCATGCCCGGCTCCCCAGCCATTATTTATTATGAAAGTCTCACTAGTTGCTGAAGCTGTCCTTGAATCTGTGATCCTCCTGTCTCAGCTTCCCAAGTACTAGGATTACAAGTGTGAGACACTACACTCATGTATTTATTTTTATAAATTTGAAACAGGGTCTCATTGAGTTGCTGAGGCTGGCCTTCAATCCTCCTGTCTCAGCTTCCCAATGGGATTTACAGGAGTGCACCACCACATCCAGCTTCATGAAACAAAAACAAAAACAAAAACAAACACAAACACACATATATATATATGTGCTGGAGGTTGAACCCAGTGGCATTCTACTTCTGAGTTACACCTACGACCCATTTTTTTTATTTTATCTTATTTTTTGCAGTACTGGGGGTTGAACCCAGGGGCATTCTACCTCTGAGCTACACCCCCAGTCCTATTTTTTGTTCCTTATTTTGAAACAGGGTCTCACTAAGTTGCAGAGGGCCTCACTAAGTAGCTGAGGCTGGCCGTGAACCCGGATCCTCTGGTCTCAGTCTCCCAAGTACTGGGATTACAAGCATGTGCCATCATGCCTGGCTTATTTTTTATTTTGAAACAGGATCTCACTAAGTTGCTGAGGCTAGCCGTGAACCTGTGATCCTCCTGTCTCAGCCTCCCAAGTGCTGGGATTACAAGTGTGCACTATTACACCCAGCTTGAAAATCTTACTAAACATTGTCACAAAAACACTTTGAGCAAGGGAGGTAACGTCATCCTTGCTTCCTAGGTGGGGGAAGGACTTGCCCGCCGGTCACAGTGGCCGTGTCTACTGCACTGCTCTGCTGGTCTGCCTGGCACCTCGTCTCCCCCATTCCCACTGAAGGCAGCACTGAGGGTGTCACAGCCAGAGAACTGCCTGCTGTCCTAGCCAGCCTGGCTCCGGGGGACTCGTCTCACCTCTGAGCACAGACACGTTCTGATGGGACATGGTAGGAGGCTGGCCAGAGAGGCGGAGTTCGCACGTGTATGTCCCCTCATCCTTGGAGGTGAAGTTGGCTAGGTAGAGGACCTTGATGTCGTGCCTGCTGCTGAAGTTGGTCCGGGAGCGGTACGTGTGCTCGGGCACCCCCATGGTGCCGTACAGCACGTGTTTCTTCTTCTCGCGGGTCAGGCTGAACTCGTACTGGATGGGCAGCTTGGTGGCATTCTCATGACGGCAGTCCAGGCGAAGGTTCTGGTTTACCAGGCAGGCCGTAAAGCTGGTCACCCTCTGCCCTCGGGACACCTGCAAGACTGGCACCGGCAGTGTCCCTTGAGTTGAGGAAGAGCCCATGGGGCAGGCCCCCCCCCCTAAGAATGGGCATGAGCCTGGCTTCGTATGGGGTCTGCTGTCTTCCCACCCCAGGGTCCCAGAGGGGTGGCCCACCCTACTCCCCCTTGCTGGCTGGAGGCCTGAGCATCCCATCTGTGTTTCAAGGACAAGAGGTCTCATTCCCATTGCAGACTTCAATTCACTAGCCTGGGGCAGGGCTCAGTGGACCTGGTTCTGAAGACCGCCTCTGGGAGTCAGAGGCTCAGCTAGATGGGAAAACTGATGCGGTGAAAAAAAGCCCTCCGTCCCTCATCACCTGCACTTTCTGAGTGCAAGGAAGAAGCCAGATCCTCAGCCCCATCCCTTGCCCAGTACCTGTCAGCAGGAGAGCGAGGCCGATGGCTGGGTTCATGGTGCCAAGAGCTCGGACCTGAATCTGGGGTGAGAACAGACAGGTATCAGCCAAGGAACAGGACAGGTGTGCGCACCCCTACTGCCAGCACTTGGGACTCGGGGGATCACGGTAAACACTGAAGCCCCTCCCTCCATCCCTCCTCCCCTTCCAATTTCTCCTTGCAGGTAACACTGATGCTGTTTCTTTCCCCTTCAGAGACAGCCGGAGAGGGGGGAGAATATACCTGGGAATGGTATGTGTCTGTGTTTGGCCACTGAGCACTTTCTAGCTGGGGACTTTAAGTGATGTTCTTTATTTATTTAATTTATTTATTTTTTTGTGGTACTGAGGATTGAACCCAGGGGCATTTTACCATCGAGCTATGCCTCCAGACCTACTTTATTTTATTTATTTATTTTTCGGTACTGGGGATGGAACCTGGGGGCATTCTACCTCCAAGCTACAGCCCCAGCCCTACTTTTTTTTTTTTTTTTTTTGTGGTACTGGGGATTGAACTCAGGGGCGTTCTACCTCCGAGCTATACCCCCAGCCCTATTTTTTATTCTTTATTTTGAAACCGAGTCTCACTAAGTTGTGGAGTGCCTCACTAGGTAGCTGAGGCTGGCCGCGAACGCGGATCCTCTGGTCTCAGCCTCCCGAATGCTGGGATTACAAGCGTGCGCCACCACGCCCGGCTCCTACTTTTTATTCTTTATTTTAAAACAAGGTCTCACTTAGTTGTGGAGGGCCTAAGTGGCTGAGGCTGGCCGCGAACCTTCGATGCTCCTATCTCAGCCTTCTAAGTACTGAGAGTACAAGCATGAGCCACCACGTCCAGCTAGTTATTTATTTTTGGTACAGGGGATTGAACCCAGCGGCACTCTACCTCAAACTACACCCCCAGCCCTTTTTATTTAATTTTGAAACACGATCTCCCTAAGTTGCTGAGGGTCTTGCTATACTGCTGAGGCTGGCCTGGAACCTGGGGTCCTCCTATCTCAGCCTTCCAAGTACTAGATTATAGGTGTACGCCACCCACGTCCAGTTTAAGTGACTTTATCACTCTTCCTCCTCTTCAAGAATGTAAGATCTATGAGGGCAGGAATTCCTACTTAATTTTTAAAGAGTTTAAACAGATAAAATACACAGAGTGTTTATTATTTTAATCTTATTTATTTATTTTTGTATATTGGGGATTGAACCCAGGGGTGCTCTACCACTGAGTTACATTCCTGGCTCTTTTTTTTTTTTTTTTTTTTTTGTGGTACTGGGGATTGAACTCAGGGGCGATCTACCTCCGAGCTATACCCCCAGCCCTATTTTTTATTCTTTATTTTGAAACCGGGTCTCACTAAGTTGCAGAGTGCCTCACTAGGTAGCTGAGGCTGGCCGCGAACCCGGATCCTCCGGTCTCAGCCTCCCGAATGCTGGGATTACA
>PVLC010017412.1:0-33766 GCA_004027655.1 Graphiurus murinus
CGGTACTAGGGATTGAACTCAGGGGCATTCTACCTCTGAGCTACACCCCCAGCCCTATTTTTTATTCTTTATTTTGAAACCGAGTCTCACTAAGTTGAGGAGTGCCTCACTAGGTAGCTGAGGCTGGCCGCGAACCCGGATCCTCTGGTCTCAGCCTCCCGAATGCTGGGATTACAAGCGTGCGCCACTACGCCCGGCTGCTTTCTTTTTCTTAATCATAGTGTTTTGGAGGTCCTCTGTATGTGAGGCATACAGGAGACAGATCGATGTGCGGTGTCAGCAGGAGCTAGGTTAGATTAGATGATGTGGACAGAACATGAGGAGCGATGGGGAAAGGACACCGTGAACACCGCTTTTGGATTCCCATATCCTGACCCTGGGAGTCCATGGGGCCCTATGGGAGGAGGGCTGGCTGGAGAAGTGCAGCAGCTTCTCAGACTCCCTTGTGCCTTGGCCTCCACTTTCACTCCCGTTCTTCCTTCTTATTAGACTCAGGATCGTCCTGTTAGTCAAATGCACTGAAATCTCAGGGGCTCCTGGTTGCTCACAGCTCTGGTTTCAAACTTTGCTCCTTCAGGTGTTCAGACATTCCCCAGGAGCTACTACTGTGTGTTGGAGTAGGGAACTCAAGCCTCTGTTCTTACCGGCCACCTCAACTTTGATCAGTTTTATAGATTGGGGTTTGGGGCAGAAATTCAAAGATTTAAACAATTTGAAGTCTGATGTGATAGCTGCACTTCCTAGCCTGGTCTCCAGACTCCTTTGTGGATCTGTCTCACCTCCTGTTGCCGCTGCCCCCCAACCCCCACTGTGATGACTTTAGCTTTGGTGGGGGAGGGGGCTGCCAGGCTGTACTGCCCTCTGCACCTTTCAAATTATGTGGAAACTCCATTTAAATATCTTCCCTGAGCTGGGTGTGGTGACACACACAGGAATCCCAGTACATGGGAGGCTGAGACAGGAGGATTGCAAGTTTGAAAACAATCTCAGCAACTTAGCAAAACCCTTAGCAACTTAGCAAGACCCTGTCTCAAAATAAAAAATAAGAAGGACTGGGGCTGTAGCTTGGAGGTAGAATGCCCCTGGGTTTAATCCCTAGTACTAAAGAGGGGAAAAAAAAAAAAAAATCAAAACCCAAAAGCCTCCCCTATCTGCCCCATTATACTCATTTGACATGGACCCAGAGGTTGCCTGGGACACTGCTCATGTTAGGGTTTGGGGGGCGTTGTTAGGTTGCTGGGGCTTAGCCAGGCCTGGTGGTGCATGCTTGTAATCCCAATACTTGGGAGACTGAGACAGGAGGAGGGTAGATTCTGGGCTAGACTCAGCAATTTAGCAAGGCCCTCCACTTAGATCCTGGTTCAAAATTAAAAAAAAGATAAAATAGGGCTAGGGTTGTAGCTCAGAGGTAGAATTCCCCTGGGTTCAATCCTTGGTACCACATGCACACGCACACGCACACGCACATGCACACGCACATATAAAATTGCTGGTGCCTTTACCTTGCTTGTGTCTGCTCAGCACCTGATGTGGGGTGGCCCAGGCAGCTGTATCTGGCATGTCCAGCAGGGGACAGTGCTCACTCACAGATGGCCACATGGGGTCGGCCAGAACTGGCTGGAAAGGTTTGGTTTTACTTTTTTTTTTTTTGTCTTTCCAGAACTTCTACCCAAAAAGTCAACCCTTTACTCCCCTCTCAGACTGGGATAAGACATGAAACTACCAGCCAGGGATGCCAGCCAGGCCAGAGGAGGGAGGAGGAGTACCCTGTGGCTGCTTTGAGACTGGGCACTGTGGTTTGAGAGTAGTGCTGCCAGGGACGGGGCCACCCCTCCTGTGGCCAGCCAGAGGCTTGGGCGGGATGCCTGGAAGGGGTTGCAGCAGCAAGAGACTGCCACCGCCCCACGGGGAGGGAGGGAGTCCTGCAGTTCCTTTTCCCATAGCCCCAGAGCAAGTGAGTTTCCGGACAGTGTGGTGGGGGCAGGGAGTCTATCCAGGAAACAGATGGGCAGCCTCAGAACTAAGGGAAATAGCAGCCCCGCCACTCCCTCCAGGCCCATGTAGCCAGCACTTACAGGGTGTGAGGAAAGGGTCACCTGGAGCAGGGCAGCTCTCCGGCCAGCCCCAGGTCTTTTAGCCTGGGCCCCCTGGGAGGACAGGCCATGTCTGGAACAGGACTTGGCTCTCCTTCTCTGGCTGGGACTGAAGCCTGAGCGAGGCAGCGGGAGGGCACTGAACTAGGAGGGAGGCCTCCTTACTTTGCCTCTTAGAGCCTGCCTTTCTTGTTTTATTTTTATTTTTTGGTACCGGGGTGTGAACCCCGGGGTCTTCTGCCTCTGAACTACACCCCCAGGCCATTAATTTTTTTTTTTTTTTTTTTTTTCAGTTTTGAAACAGGTTCTTTCTAAGTTGCTAAAGCTGTCCTTGAACCTGTGATCCTCCTGTCTTAGCCTCCCACGTACTGGGATTACAGGCATGCGGCTCCACACCAGGATTGCCTTTCTTTATTTTAAAATAGAGCCCAGTGTGGTGGCATGCCTGTAAGCCCAGTACATGGGAGACTGAGATAGGAGGATCACAGGTTTGAGACCAGCTCTAGCATCGTAGTGAAACCTCCTTTCAACATAAAAAATTAAAAGGCACTGGGGATAGATCTTGGTAGAATTCCAAGATTGTTACTGCCCATCCCCAGGTGCTTGTCAGGCCCTTTGACGTGTCAGCTTTAGGGGGGACACAGATGACAATTTGTCATCTTGTGCCAACAACTAGGCACAGAACTTGGCACGTAGAAGCACTTAACAGTGTTTCCTGTCCACCTGGCCCATTTCCCCTGTATCATGTCCTTTGGGCCAGCAGCATAGTGTGAATGGTGGGAGGTCGGCAAGACAGCTGCATGGGAAGAGCCCTGGAACCACAGTCCCCCTGCTCATGTGAGGGTCCCCAGCCCTCTTATCCTGCATGTAGACAGGAGCCTAGCTTTGCTCACCAAGCCCAGCTCTGCGCACTCAGGTCCTATGAGGTGTTGGTAACTAGGAGTGATCCCCGGATTGTCAAGTATTGGCTCCAGGTGGTGGCCACCATTCCACACTTCCTGGTGTTACTGAGCTCTCCACTGCCCTCTTCTGGGTCATCCACAGGAGCCATCTTTGTCTCTTGGAGCGGCCACTTAGCTCTTTGCCTGTGGAGTCATGGGCTCACCTGCACAAGGCTTTCCTAGCTCCCTTCCGGACACCCAGGTTTCACTACTAGTGAGCGGCTGGAGTGCAGGCTATAGGAGCTGGGCAATTTGACAGACCTGGCTCATAATTGCTTTTGAGCCACAGTGTGTGCCGGCATCCAGGGAGAGCCGAAGTCCTCGAGGTCCCTGCGCTGCTGCCCTACAGCCACACCAGGGAGGCTGTGAGGGCTGGTGGCAAGGGGTGAATTTAGCCACAGACCTCATATACCAGCAGTTGGGGAGAGAAGCTATCAGCAAAGAAGTCATCAAGCCTTTATGTGAAGGGTAGAGAAACGTGGGGAGAAGGCAGCCCTACCTCCAGAGAGACAGCTGAGCATAGAGGATTTCTGATGCTGGGACTCCTGATAAGTCAGTTCTTTTTGACTTCAGTTTTCTTTTATCTGTGCAGTGAAGGGGAGGCAGGTACTCAAATGATCCATGTCCAGGGTCTCTTCTGGCACATGTTGAAAGATATTAGATGTGAGGGCAAAAGGGTCCAGGACCCAAAGGTAGCCTAAGAGAAGGTTCTGGGGCACAGAAGCCCAGGAGTTTTGCAATTCCAAAGTTGTCATGTAATTGGGCAGCAGTCACATCTGCATTATAGCTCAGTTGCTCAGCCTGGCCCGTACTTTTCAAACTTGGAAAAAGACAGACACCATGGCAGCACTTCAGGGTAAATGTCAGCAGAGCTGAGAGCCAGAGAAGGTTCTGAAGGTGAGAACAATTCCCACTGAGGAAGTTGGCAGACTTTGGGCTTGGAGAAGGATACCTTTCTAGAATGTCCTCAGGACATCCAGGGCTGCCAGGGGCGAGGGAGAGAGGGCTTCGCACTTATGCAATTCGAAGTAAATTCTATTTTTCTGGAGAATCTTTTGGCAATATAGAGAGAAATTTACAATGTTTATATCCCTTAATTCACCCATAGGATTAAACCCTGTAGGGTGTATTTACAAAAGTTCACCACGTATACAAGGATTTCATAAAAACATTGACTATCACTTCAAAACAAAACTGGGAACAAAATGTCCAACTATAAAGAACTATGGTATAATCACGGCATAGCCTCAATGAGCTACTAGGCAGCAGTTCAGAATAATGGGACGAGTCTCTTGGCGCTGATGTGGCACAGTCCTCAGGAGAGAAGTAAGCAAGGTGGCACACTGCCCACAGATCCCTCTCATTGCTGTGTGTGTGTGTGTGTGTGTGTGTGTGTGTGTGTGTGTGTGTGTGTGTGATGCTGGGGATTGAACCCAGGAGCATTCTACTGCCAAACTACACCCTTAGACCAGTTTGTTTGTTCATTCATTTAATTAATTAACTTTGTGTGTAGTACTAGAGATTGAACCCAGGGGTATTCTACCTCTGAGCTATACCCCCAGCCCTATTTTACTTTTAATTTTGAAACAGGGTCTCATTAAGTTGCCAAGGCTGGCCTCGAACCTGTCATCCTCCAGTCTTAGCTTCCTGAGTTGTACACTACCGTACCCAACTTCTATGTTTTTAAATGGTTAAAAGAAGTTAAAAAAAAAAAAAAAGCTGGGGTAGTGGTGCATGGCTATAATCCCAGTGACTCAAGGGCTGAGGCAGGAGGGTCCCAAATTCCAGCCTAAGCAATTTAGGACTGGGGATGTAGCTTAGAGGTATAATGCCCCTGGACTCAATCCCTAACACACATACACACACACACTGGGGATATAGTGCAGTGGTAGAATGCTTGGCTGGCATGTTTGAGGCCCTGAGTTCAATTCCCAGTACCCTCTCCCCTTCTTCCCTCTGCACGCACCCACACATGCACAGATATTCTACAATATATAAAAGTAATAGGGGCTGGGCGTGGTGGCACATGCTTATAATCCCAGTACTTAGGAGGCTGAGACGGAGGATCGCAGATTTTCGGTCAGCCTCAGCTACTTAGTTTGTTTTTGCGGTACTGGAGATTGAACTCAGGGGCATTCTACCTCCAAGCTATACCTCCAGCCCTATTTTTTAATTCTTTATTTTGAAACCGGGTCTCACTAAGTTGCGGAGGGCCTCACTAGGTAACTGGGGCTAGCCTCGAACCCGGATCCTCCGGTCTCAGCCTCCCAAATGCTGGGATTACAAGCATGCAACACCACACCTGGCTTGTGTTTTTTATTTTGAAAGAAGGTTTTGCTAAGTTGCTGAGGCCAACCTTGAACTTGTGATCTTCCTGTCTTAGTACTGGGATTACAGGGATACACCAGGTTTATTTGTTTTATTTTTCTGAGTCAGTGAGACTTGTGGTGGGGATATTATGGAAACTTCTTTGCAAGGAGAGCAAGAGAAACCAGGCTTGATTTGAGATTTTCCTTTCTTTGGGGGAAGGGGCTACCTGCCCACTCTTTGGTCTTGCTGTGGACACTCTGAGGCCTGTATTTGTGCCTCTGCTGTCCCTCACCTCCCCTGTTCCTCTAGGGAGTAAACTCTGTAGGCTGCTGGTCAGAGGCAGTCAGTCTCGCACCCCAGGGTCCTTGCCTGATCTCCAGAACACTATCCCCATGGAGAACCTCTGCAGACGGCCTTTCTGGTTTTGTTCTTGGGAATTTCCTTGAGTTGAGGAAGGACACAGAAAAATCAGCAGGAGGGGCTGATAACAACCAAAATACCAGCTCCTCCAGGAGGCAGGTGACAGAGTGGCTATTTTCTGCAGAGTCTAATGGGGAAAGGGAGGGAATGAGGCAGGAGCCCCACTAGGTCCTTGAAGCTACTCTTGGATAGAAGCCTAGGAATAAAATGAAAGAATAAAACTTCTTCACAGTCCCCCTCCAATATTAACTAACAGACAGCTCAGGGGATAAGACGCAGCACAGGCTCCCTCAAATATAAACAAGCAGAGCCTCCCTAGATAGCTCTCGAGATAAAACACAGAACTAAATGATATACTGACTAACCGCCATCCTGCTTCTGTCTGTTGCTTACACTAGGTGAAATAAATCTTTACCCCTCCCCTCCCTACATTAGATGACCGAATGTATAAAGAACTTGTATGCTCAGTGTTCGGGGCTCAGACCCAAAGCTTTGCTTCCTGAGCCTTCACCAGTGAGTAAAGTAACCCGCCTTCCAACTCTGGCCACTGTCTCTTGTCTCTGGGGATCTGGCTTCCTGCAAAAGAGTCATAAAAGGACTGGGGTTGTCTAGAGTGAGCTGGATCAGCCTCTAAAAACCATGTGGTCAGAGAGGAACCCAGGCAGAGAGAAAGAGGTACTTGTCTGCCCTGGGAGTGAGCTGGCAGAGCTGGGCTCAAGGCCAGGTTTCCTGACTCCTGTGAGCAAGTGAACTTGAACTCACATCTGTAGCCTGGGCATTCTCCACTCAAACTCACCCCAGGGATTGTGCATTTTTGCCTTAGTCCACATTGCTTTATAGTTAGAATCAGGGTTATATACGCCCCACCTCTATTAGCCTAAGCCCTTACTGAGGGCAGAGCTTCTATCTTGCCACCTCTGGCCCCTATGGCATATAGTAGACCCAGTAAATGTTTGCTGAATTGAAGCATCAATATGAGACATCAAGATACCCACTTAGAAGCCGGGCGTGGTGGCGCACGCTTGTAATCCCAGCATTCGGGAGGCTGAGACCGGAGGATCTCAGTTCGCGGCCAGCCTCAGCTACCTAGTGAGGCACTCCGCAACTTAGTGAGACTCGGTTTCAAAATCAAGAATAAAAAATAGGGCTGGGGGTGTAGCTCGGAGGTAGAACACCCCTGAGTTCAATCCCCAGTACTGCAAAAAAAAAAAAAAAAAAAAAAAAAAAAAAAAAAAAAAAAAAAAAAAAAAAAAAAAAAAAAAAAAAAAAAAAAAAAAAAAAGATACCCACTTAGAAACTGGGTATGGTGGCTCACGTTTATAATCCCAGTACTCGGGAGGCTGAGACCGGAGGATCTGGGTTCTTGCCAGCCTTAGCTACTTAGGCTCTCTGCAATTTAGAGAGACCCTGTTTCAAAATATAGAATAAAAATAGGGCTGGGAGTGTACTTCAGAGGTAGAATGCCCCTGGGTTCAATCCCCAGTCCTGAAAAAAAAAAAAAAAAAAGATATCCATTCAGAGCTGGGCATGGTAGTGCATGCCTGTAATCCCATGTAATCCCAGTACTTGGGAGTCTGTGACAGGAGGATCTCAGGTTCATGACCAGCAAATTAGTGAGGCCATCCACAACTTAGTGAGACTGTTTCAAAATAAAATAGGTCTGAGGGTATAGCTGGGTTCAACCCCCAGCACCAAAAGAAAGAAAAAATAATAAAATAGGGTTGGGGGGTGGCTCAGAGGTAGAATGCCCCTGAGTTCAATCCCCAATACCACCCATACACACAAAAGATACCCACTCAGGGATTTGTTAAAGAGACCATCTCCATAACTCCCCCGTCCTACGTGCTGACCTTGCTGTGCACTAAGAATCACTCCCTGCTTGGATTAGTGTCAGCCGCCGCCGCTGCTGCTGCTTTTTGCGGCACTGGGACCTCAAGCATGCTTGGCAAGATTTCTACTACTGAACTGTACCCCAGCCCTTTTTACTTTATTTTGAGATAGGGTCTAAGTCGCTCAGGCTGACCTTGAACTTGTTTTCCTCCTGACTCGGCTTCCCAAGTAGCTGGGATTACAGGCATGTGCCACCATGCTTGACTGCTGTCAGCTTCTTGGCGGGCCACTGGGCCTTCGGCCCAGATCTGGAGTGTGCCACTGTCAATGTCAACACTGATCAGCCCAGCGTCAGGGTCTTCTGCTGCGTGTGCCAGCCCAGGGGGCTGAGCCATTGAAGTCTGGTGCCTTACGTCGTCTCAGCTTAGTCCATGGCTGGTATGTCTTCTTATAATTCTCTTTGTCCTCCTGTGGAAGCATCATACACCCTACTAGAAATGTCTGCTCTTTGGCCACTCAGCCTTGGGGTTCAGCATGGTTTTTCTACTTGTGTATACCAGCACTTTGCTAGCCAATATGATAGCTGCTACCACATTCAGATCTAAGTTAATTAAAATTAAAACAAAAAAATTCAGTCATATTAGCCATACCTCAAGTGCTCGATGGCTACATGTGACTAGTGGCTAGCATGCTGGATAGCACGGGTAGGACTGTTTCCATCACTTAGTTCTGTTGGCTCATGCTATATAGTGGTGTTCTCTAGATATTTTTGGTTGTTAGGACTAAGGGATGGTGGCTACTGTTTCATGGTTCTAGTGGATAGAGGACAGATGTGGAGGTAGAAACTCGGGCCATGGGATTTATCTTATCCTGGGGCTGTGATTGAACACAGGGGCATTCTACCTCTGAGCTACACCCCCAGTCCTATTTTTTATTCTTTATTTTGAAACAGGGTCTCACTAAGTTGTGGAATGCCTCACTAGGTAGCTGAGGCTGGTCGTGAACCCGGATCCTCCGGTCTCAGCCTCCCGAATGCTGGGATTACATGTGCGCCACCATGCCTGGCTGTGAGGCACTTTCTGCACAGGTTCCATGGATAATCTGCCCCTGAGCCAGACTAGGGCCTGAAAAGTAGAAATGGAGGTATCACTCCACATTCTATTTTATTTTCCTGAATCTCTAGAAGCTTCAGATTCCAGAAGCAGATTTTTTTTTTTTTCCCAAATGGTACTCGGATTGGACCCAGGGGCATTTTACCTCTGAGCTACACTCCCAGTCTTTTTATTTTTTTGTTGTAAGATAGGGTTTCAATAGGTTGCTAAGAGTCTCACTACATTGCTGAAGCAATTGCTTGAACCTGCAATTTTCTGTTTCAGCCTCCCAAGTACTGGGATTACAGGTGTGTACCACCATGCCCATGTTGGATTCTTATTTGTGTGGGGGGGGGAGGTTAGAGGAGGGTAGATTAGGGACTGAACCCAAGGGCGCTGTACTACTGAGCTATGTCCCAGACCTTTTTATTTTTCATTTTGGAACAGGGTCTCACTAAATTGCCCAGCTGACCTCAAACTTGCAGTCCTCCTGCCTTAGCCTCCTAAATTGCTAGGATTATAGGCATGCACCACTGTGTTCATCACAGATCCAGATTCTTGTCTTTTTAGCAGAGAAAAGTAAACCAAACTTGTCAGTTGGTTTCAGGAAGGCATCTCTATAAATGCTAAGCAAATGCAGACACAGCTTATATAACAGGGTCTGGCCAGGTCTCAGTCACATCACACAAAGAAGTTCAGATTAAAAAAATATTAGATACAGAAACTGAGCCAGCCAGTGGTGATGTACACTTGTAATCCCAGTACTTTGGGGAGCTGGGACAGAAAGATTGCAGGTTTGAAGCCAGCCTTAGCAATTTAGCAAAACCCTCAGCAACTTAGTGAGACCCTGTTTAAAAAAGGGGGAGCGTGGCTGGGGTATAGCTTGGAGGCAGAATGCCCCTGGATTCAATCCCCAGTACAAAAAGAAAAAAAAAAAACTGTTCTCAGGGGTCTCTGCAAGGAGGAAGCACAGAGCTGCCTCTCAGGATTTCTGTAGTATATGGGGGACTGTGTGTGTGTGTGTGTGTGTGTGTGTGTGTGTGTGTGTGTGTGTGTGTACTGGGGTGTGGAAGACTTTTAATTAATGGCCTTGTTTCGGTCAGACCCTTACAAGGGTGTAAGAGAAGCCAGGAGAGTTCTGTCCTTGAAGCATTTCTGCCCTCCAGGGCTCCTTGGCATTTGCTGGGTAAAGGTCAGGGTGAATGAGTGAATAGTTTGAATTATTTAATATCCTAGAAGGTAACACAATGTGCTTTTTTCTCTTTTTTTTTATCCAATGTGTGCTGACCTAGGGCCCAGCACTTGGCTCCCAGAATCTTTTGGCTGAGTGAATGGAGACAAAAGAACCAAGCCTGTAGGGCTGATGAGTAAGATCAAGTGGCATCCCTCTCAAACCAGAAGAACTAGCCTGGGCCTGGCTGAGCACTGGTGTCCCCATCATGGCCAGTCGGGGAGGTGCAGGGATAGACGTGTCTGTCACATGCTCTTCACAGTACTCCTTGGGTGAAGACATGGACCTGGGAGGTTGGGATGACAGAGGCTGGGCAAAGCACTTAGCAGGAAGATCTCCAGTAGGGCCACTGCCCAGGATAGGAGACCTCACAGAACCCTGATGGGGTCACTCAGGGGCCAGTGGGATGGGAGGCAGAAGGAAGCCTCTGAGACCCTGGGGGAGGCTGACAGGTGACTCGGGAGCTGGTGAGGGTCGGCACTACATCCTCAGGAAGCAGCTTTCCAGATTTCAGAGCAAGGGAGGTACTGGGGAGTGAACCCAGGGTCATTCTACTTCTGAGCTACACCCCCAAACCCTTTTATTTCTTGTCTTGAAATAGGGTCTCACTAAGTTGCTGAGACTGGCCTCTGAGCCTGCTATCCTCCTATCTCATCCTCCCAAGTACTAGGGTTACAGATATACGCCACCATGCCCTGGAACCTGGGGACATTCTTAAGTAGCCAGTAGTTCAGGATGGTTGGGATGCTCTCAGAAATGAAAGAGAGTAACTAGGTGTAGTGGTACACACTCGTATTCCTAGTACTTGGGAAGCTGAGACAGGAGGATTGCAGGGTTTCAGCCAGTCTCAGCAATTTAGTAAGGTCCTATCTTAAAATAAAAACAACTAGCCGGGCCGGGCGTGGTGGCACACGCTTGTAATCCCAGCCTTTGGGAGACTGAGACTGGAGGATCCCAGTTTGCAGCCAGCCTCAGCTACCTAGTGAGGCACTCCACAACCTAGGGAGACCCTGTTTCAAAATAAAGAATAAAAAATAGGGTTGGGGGTATAGCTCGGAAGGTAGAATGCCCCTGAGTTCAATCCCCAGTACCGCAAAAAAACAAAACAACAAGCCGGGCATGGTGGCGCACGCTTGTAATCCCAGCATTCGGGAGGCTGAGACCAGAGGATCCGGGTTCTCGGCCAGCCTCAGCTACCTAGTGAGGCACTCCGCAACTTAGTGAGACTCGGTTTCAAAATAAAGAATAAAAAATAGGGCTGGGGGTATAGCTCAGAGGTAGAATGCCCCTGAGTCCAATCCCCAGTACCACAAAAAACAAACAAACAAAAAAACAAAACAACAACAACAACAAAAAACTAGCCGGACATGGTGGCGCATGCTTGTAATCCCAGTCCTTGGGAGGCTGAGACAGAAGGATTGCAGGTTCACGGCCAGCCTCATCTACTTAGTGAGGCCCTCTGCAACTTAGTGAGTCCCTGTTTCAAAATAAAGAATAAAAAATAGGGCTGGGGGTGTAGCTCGGAAGTAGAATGCCCCTCGGTTCAATCCCCAGTATCACAACAACAACAAAAAAAAAAAAAAAGAAAGAAAATCTAGCCAGGTGTGGTGGCACATGCTTGTAATCCCAGTACTTAGGAGGCTGAGACCGGAGGATTCAGTTTCACAGCCAGTCTCAGCTACTTAGTGAGGCCCTCTGCAACTTAATGAGACCCTGTTTCAAAATAAAGAATAAAAAAATAGGGCAGGGGGTGTAGCTCAGAGGTAGAATGCCCCTAGGTTCAATCCCTAGTAACACACACACACACAAAAGAAAAGAAAGAGATCAACAATAGAACTGTTACGGGCAGGCCACTGCTGAAGGGTTGGAAAGTGGTCAAGTAGAAAGGAGGACACGTAACCAAAGAGGAAGGTAGAGCACAGTCCAGAGGCTCCAGAGTTAGCTGATGTTTATGGGGAAGCTCAGGAGGAACGAGTTGGCTGTTATACTTGGAAAAAGAACAGTCTGACATCTGTGCTGGAGGCCAGTGGTATGGCATTGGCAGGGGATGGGAGGAACGGTAGGGATCCCTTGAATCCCATTAGATTTCATTCCCTTGCGTACTCTCTCTTCTCTTTCTTTTTTCTTTTCTTGACAGTACTAGGGATGGAACTCAGGGCCTCATGCATGCTAGGCAAATGCTCTACCACTGAGCTATAGCCCCAGCCCACCCATCATCCTTGAGTTGGCAAAGTAGGACAAGCAGCAGTTGACCGGCCTTGAACCCAAGTTGGGTTATTTTATTTATCTCTTGACTTGGACAAGTTCTGGTCTGGGCTGCTGAGGTCACAGAGTTGTGGTTGGTGGCCTTTGGTATGTGTGGGAAAGAAACATCAGAGGGGCCAGAGACTGGAGATGACTAGTGTCCACTTATCAAAGAGGTGAAGGAGGCCGGGCGTGGTGGCGCACGCTTGTAATCCCAGCATTCGGGAGGCTGAGACCAGAGGATCCGGGTTCGAGGCCAGCCTCAGCTACCTAGTGAGACACTCCGCAACTTAGTGAGACTCGGTTTCAAAATAAAGAATAAAAAATAGGGCTGGGGGTATAGCTCAGAGGTAGAATGCCCCTGAGTTCAACTCCCAGTACTGCAAAAAAAAAAAACAAAAAAAAACAAAAAAGAGGTGAAGGAGGTGGGCTCCACAGAGTACTACAGGCAAGGCTTGTGACTGCTTAGAAAAGCATTTAGGGGATGTTTGTCACTGGGGCTAGACTGGCTCACTAGGAATAGGAATATCAATTTTATTTTATTTATTATTTATTATTTTTTTGTGTGTGTGGTACTGGGGATTGACCCCAGGAACATTCTACCTCTGAGGTATAACCCCAGCCCTATTTTATTTTATTTTTTAAATTTTGAAACAGGGTCTTTCTAGGTTCATGAGTCTCACTACTTGCTAAGGCTGTCCTCAAACCTGTGATCTCAACCTCCTAAGTACTAGGAATTAAAAGTATGTGCTACCATACCCAGCTAGGAATATCAATTTTAGTTTATGTCTTGGGTATAAGACATAGTATCTGGGGGGGGAGGGCTAGGTATTGAACTCCAGGACATCTTAGCTCTGAGCTACAGCCCCAGCCCTTTTTATTTTGAAACAGGGTCTCAATAAGTTGCTGAGGCTATCCATGAACCTGTGATCCTCCTGTCTCAGGCTTCCAAGTACTGGGGTTGCAAGTGTGTACCACCACACTCAGATTCCAAGTATGTGTGTGTATGTGTGTGACAGAGAGAGAGAGAGAGAGAGAGAGAGAGAGAGAGAGAGAGAGAGACGGAGGAATGTGTGTGGTACTGGGGACGGTTGACCCAGGGGTACTCTACCTTTGAGCTACACCTCCAGCTGCCTCCAGCTGTATTTCTTTTTTCTTTCTTTCTTTTTTTTTTTTTTTTGCCATACTGGGGATGGAACCTGAGGGCATTCTACCTCCGAGCTACAGTCCCAACCCTATTTTTTTTATTCTTTATTTTGAAACAGGGTCTTACTAAGTTGCGCAGTGCCTCACTAAGTAGCTGAGGCTGGCCGTGAACCTGGATCCTCTGGTCTCAGCCTTCCAAGTACTGAGATTACAAGCATGCACCACCACGCCCGGCTTGTATTTCATTTTTATTTGGGGTGGGGGTACTAGAGGTTAAACCCAGAGGCATTCTGCCTTCAAGCTACACCCCCAGCCTTGTTTTATTTTTTATTTGGAAATGGTCTTGCTAAATTGCTAAGGGCCTTGAAAAATTGGTGAGGCTGGCTTCAAATCTGTAATCCTCCTGACTCAGCCTCCTAAGTACTGGGTTTACAAGCATGCACCACCATGCCCAGCTACCCTAATTTATTATACCCCACACTTCCTCATGAAGAAGTCAAGACTCTCAGCATGGTCCCCTCCTTCTGCTGTCCCTAACTGTGCAGGTCCAGTGGCTTTTCCAGGGCTAGGTTCTGCCAAGGCCAAAGGCAGCCATGCCCATTTGCTGTTTTGCTTAGCAAGGCTGGTTCAGGGCTGTCCTAGAGGAGCCTCCAGTACTTAGTAGTAATTTGGTTTAAAAGATCTCTGAAAAGTCCCATAGGTTTTGTACAGGTCCTGGGAATGGTAGATTTTTAGAGAAAGTGAGATGGAGAACAGACAGATCAGTAGAGCCAGGAGCCCCAGACCTTTTGCAGGTTTTCCTCAGCCTGCTTCTGTGACAGGTCTGCCCCTGGTCTCTGACTTTGCTCTCAGGTGCTGTGTAGAACACATTTTCCCCACTGGGTGTGGTGGCATTTGCCTGTAATCCCAGTACTTGGGAAGCTGAGATGGGAGGCTTGCAGGTTCCAGGCCAGCCTGAGAAGCTTCACAAGACCCTGTTTCAAAATAAAAAATAAAGCTGGGCGTGATAGCACACGCTTGTAATCCCAGAAACAGAAAGATCGAAGGTTCACACCAGCCTCAGCTACTTAGTGTGGCCCTCTGCAATTTAGTGAGACCTTGTTTCAAAATAAACAATAAAAAAATAGGGCTGGGGTGTAGCTTGACGGCAGAATGTCCCTGGGTTCAATCTCCATTACCGGAAAAAAAAAAAAAAAAAAAGCCAGGAGTGGGAGGCTGAGACAGGAAGATTACAGGTTCACGTACAGCCTCAGCAACTTGGTGAGGCCCTCTGCAACTTAGTGAGACCCTGTTTCAAAATAAAGAATAAAAAGGCTAGGGATGTAGCTTGGAGGTAGAATGCCTCTGGGTTCAATCCCCAGTACCAAAATAAATAAATAAGCCAGGCTGGGTGTGGTGGTGCATGCTTGTAATCCCAGTACTTGGGAGGTTGAGAC
Organism: Graphiurus murinus; assembly: GCA_004027655.1. Classification (NCBI taxonomy): domain Eukaryota; kingdom Metazoa; phylum Chordata; class Mammalia; order Rodentia; family Gliridae; genus Graphiurus; species Graphiurus murinus. Next base: position 14,743 of record PVLC010017412.1, read on the forward strand.
AGGAGGATCGCAGGTTCGCAGCCAGCCTCAGCTACTTAGTGAGGCCCCTCTGCAATTTAAACCCTGTTTCAAAATAAAGAATAAAAAATAGGACTGGGGTGTAGCTCAAAGGTAGAATGCCCCTGGGTTCAACCCCCAGTACTGCATGAATAAATAAATACAAAAAGGAGAGAAGGAAGGAAGGAGGAAGGGACAATCTGCCCCCTACCCCATACAATAGGCAAGAAACAACTGAGGTCCTGGTGAGCGGGGCCTGGGGGAGACGGTCGGAGGAGTGGCAAGTTGGCACAGGCATGCCCCATCCAATGAGGCAGGCCTGACCCAGTGCCACCAAGTCCTTATCAAGTAGGAATGTGGATCTAGTAGCACCAGAGCTTTCAGTTTGTTGTGAGAAGCCGGGAAGTTGAATTTCATGGGTGAAATCTTCCAATTTTTATGTTAGCTCAAAAATGTTTATAATCTGATGCAGGACATGTGGCATGTCTGCAGGCTGGCCCTGGTCTAGACACTGCTACCCTTGTCTACTGCCCCGGACAGTCAGTGATTCTGTCCATGTCACCCTCAACTCCTCTTCCCCCAGAATAAACGTCCTCTCCTGACTCAATAGTTCCCCCTAAAAGTGTGGTTTCTTATACCCTTCCCCTTCTAGACACTTCCTCTGGGCCCTTTTGTTACTTTGCCAGCTAGTTAGGCTGACATCTTGTACAGAGGATGGTCAGCCCATCTCGGGCCCTTCACAGTGAGTGTGCGTGCTCTTTCTCACAGCCGTTTGTTCTGTTGAGGTTAAAAGCCCTTCTTGTTTGCACTAGTTTCCTTTGTTCCTTCCTTTCTTCTCTTTCTCCTTCCCCTTTCTCTTCCCCTTCCCCTTCTCTATCCTCCCTTCATCCCCCTCCCTTAGCCTCCTCCCTCCCTCCTTCCCTCCCTCCCTCCCTCCCTCCCTCCCTCCCTTCCTTCCTTCCTTCCTTCCTTCCTTCCTTCCTTCCTTCCTTCCGTACTGGGGATGGAACCCAGGAATGTCCTACCTCCAAGATACACCCTAGCCCAATTTTTTTTTTTTGGTACCGGAGTTGCTGAGGCTGGCTTCAAACTTGCAATTCTCCTGGCTCAGCCTCCCAAATACTGGGATTACAGGAGTGCACCACCATGCCAGGAAACAACCGAGGTCCTGGTGAGGAGGGCAGCACTAGTGTTTAGTGAATGGATCCTGTGAAGGGAAACTCACTCTCCTCCACGAGTGTAGGCACACAGGCTTGGTTTTCCAGGAGCCTGTCTGTAGCCTGAGCTCAAGAGGCCTTGTTCCTAGAAGTATAGAAGACTGCCATCCCTGGGGCGTAGGTGCAGAGCAGATCTGCAGGTCCCAGCTGTCTGCACCTCAGCCTGCAGAGGGCAGGCCTGCTTGTGGCACAGAAGTCAGGCTTGCACGCCTTCTCGGGCAGCCCCTCCTGCCCAGTTGTCCTCTGGTGGCTGCTGCCTCCAGCCTCAATGCCTAAGCGCAAGAGCCTGCCACTTTACATCCACTGTGCAGTTAGTTGGTGACTCATTCCTCAGCAGCCCCTCAGATAGGGAAGTGAAACGGCCTACACCTGGCAGGCCCTGACCTCTGAGTGACAGCGGAAGTAGCTGTGCAAACATGGGGCTTGCTGCTAAAGGGGGGAGGTCCTCTCCCGCCAGGCTGAGGGGAGTGTCTACTGGCCCTGGCCCTGTGTAGCCTCCAGGCTCAGGGCTCTGGTAACAGTTTCTCTCCCCCCCCCCCCACTTTTTCTTGGTGACAGCTGGAAGTCTCGGTGGTCACAACTGAGAGAGCCAAACATTTCTATAGCCCCCAGGATGTTCCTGTCACCCTCTACAGTGATGCTGATGAATGGGAGGTCAGTGCTGGGCCCCTGGGGCCAAGTTCGAGTTCATCGAATTTCCACCAGCAGGACAGAACAACTGTCCTCCCTGCAGCCTGTGGTCCTGGCGGCCAGAGCAGACAGGCTGGGCTCAAGTCCGCAGTCAGGGCCATCTGGGCAGAGGCGATGAGGAAAACATCTGTCTAGCTTCTGGCCTGTGGGAGGCCTGCTGTCCTCTCCCTCCCTCCTTCCCTCCCTCCCTCGGGCAGAGCGAAGAGTTTGGCTCTGTGCCTGAGGCTGAGTGTCCTTGTGCTTATCTGGACTGATGAAACCACAGAGCAGCTCTGTTCCCACCACCCTGGTCCACATGGCTCCCAGCAGCAGGGTCGGGGGCCGTGGAGAGCGCCTCACTTCCCACGGCCTCCAGGCTCTGCCTCTGCCCCCTGCAGAGGGTGGGCACCGGCTGGTTCACCAGCGTGGGCCTCACAGGGATGCCCTGCCAGGCGTTTTTAAACGTTCTCAGTCTTGAACATTTTTGGCTGGCTTGTCCTCCCACCCCACCCCCTCCGTTTCTCACCGCCCCAGAGTCCTTCTACTGACTTGGACAGTCCCAGCATCCGCCTCAAGCAGGCAGGCCAGAGCTCCCTGCCAGATGTCAGTTCTCTTGAAAACCAAACCATAAAGGGAATAGCTCGGAGAGACAAGGAGCATTTGTTTCCTCAGGCCTGGTTTCTGTCAGGCCGCTGGCTCCAGGGCCAGTGCTTGCCAGCCTCGCTGTGAGAGGGAACCCTGGTGGACTTAGCAGGGAGGTCAGGTGGTCTCCCTGGGGTCCCCAGCTTGTACCTGGCCTGCCTTGCCCCCCTCGCCCCACACACCAAGAATGATCAAGAATGATGGGTTGGTGACCCCCATATGCTCCCTCTTCCAGATGTGGAAGCAGCGCTCTGACCCAGTTCTCCACATTGACCTGCGGAGATGGGCAGACCTCCTGCTGGTGGCTCCTCTCGATGCCAACACTCTGGGGAAGGTGGCCAGTGGCATCTGTGACAACCTGCTTGTGAGTGATTCCCTGATGCCTGCATCCCTCCCCAGGCCTCACTCCCAGCTTGCTGACTTGCAGACTTCCTCATACAAGGAAATCGATTACCGTGGGGCCCGAGATTGTTCTCCTGGGCCCACTGCTCTTGTCCCACCTACTCTCTGGCAAGTGGACAGGAGGCCTGGCCAGATGGCTCAGCTGGACTTGTTGGTGTCGTTTGGGAGTGCCCACCTTTGGCCTACACCTTGGTGCTTAGTAGTGCGCCCACCCTCAGCCCTGTGCTCTCCCTTTGTCCTTCACTGGGGCCGCCCTGGATGTGCTGTCCATTGATGTCCCTGCCGCCCCTCACCTCCCCCTTCAGCTCTGCCTTCCCCAGGATCTGGATATACTTGTAGACAGTCAGATAAGGGTGCTTACTTCCTCGTAGATCTCCCTTACACACTCATCTCTGGCTTCAGCCCCACGGCTGAGACTCAGTTTTCGTATATATTAGAGAAAGCGCAGAAGGGAAGAGAGGAGAGAGGCAGGAAATAGGTGATTGCCGATGGCTGGTGGAGAAAGATGAAGTCCAGCTCTACAAAGCCAGGGATTGACTTGGGCCTAAGAGAGCTGGGGAGCTGTCACCTTAAGGAGGCTCTGCCTTTGTTTATATGATCATCCTGGGAAGTTTAGGTGTGATCTTTCTCCTTCCTCTCCCTGATTTATGGAGCTTTCACTTCCCTCAGCCAGACTGAGGACACAGGGAGAGCTCAGTCTGGAAGAACAGGGGTTTTGATCACCTGTGCAGGTGGGAGGGGACTACCCCCCTAGTGAGTGGTATGGATTTAAATGACCCGTCAGTCCTGTGACAGTGGAGTTACTGCCTTGCAAGGTGCTGGGCATGTGGTGGACGTTCAATAAATACTGCATATATACAGTAGGAAGTCATTTTACTTTTGCAAACAGCCAGGAGTTTGGTTTTTGTTTTTTGCTTTTTTGCGATACTGGGGATGGAACCTAGGGGCATTCTACCTCCAAGCTACACCCCCAGCCCTATTTTTTATTCTTTATTTTGAAACAGGCTCTCACTAAGTTACGGAATGCCTCACTAAGCAGCTGAGGCTGGTGGCGAACCCAGATCCTCCAGTCTCAGCCTCCCAAATGTGGGGATTACAAGCGTGCGCCACCACACCTGGCCAGCCAGGAGTTTTTTAGAGTGTAATATGGTGAAGAAGGTGAACACTGAAGCTGGATCAGGATTTTTGGGGGGTCAGATAAGAGATCACAGACCTCGTCTGCTTGTCAGTGGGCTCGTAAAGTATTCCTTGGGGACTCTGCTAGTGACTTAAGCATCACCTGACCAAGAGACAGGGCAAGAAGAACGCAACCAGATGGTGTGGCCAGAGCAGGCGGGCCTTGCAGAGAGGCAGAGCCGAGAGTGGCATTATCAAGGCCTTTTTTTTTTTTTTTTTTTTTTTTTTTTGTGGTACTGGGGATTGAACTCAGGGGCATTCTACCTCCAAGCTACACCCCCAGCTCTATTTTTTATTCTTTTTATTTTGAAACCAGGTCTCACTAAGTTGCAGAGTGCCTCACTAGATAGCTGAGGCTAGCCGCGAACCCAGATCCTCTGGTCTCAGCCTCCCAAATGCTGGGATTACAAGCATGCGCCACCATGCCCGGCTCTATCAAGGCCTTTTCAAAGTTTGAACAGTCAGCATCCTTGGTGTCTGGCCATGTCTTTTCTCAGAAGCTAGCGTCCCTGAAAGGAAGCTCAGCTTCCTCTCAGATCTTCTCTTCCTCTCACATCTTCTTTTGTAGTGCTCACAACTTGGGGTGCCATGAGAGCAGTTTGCTGGATGTGAACCTGTACCCCTGGCCTCCAGACCCTCACCCTGACCCCTTGCTTGCATTAACTGGGAAATCAGATCTAGAAAGTGGGGTGAATTCCCTAGGTCACTGGTCTAGCTGGGCACTTGCTCCTGACTGGGGTCCAGCCTTCCCCCTGCCCAGGTGGATTCCTAGCCTGAGGTGCCAAACACAGCTCGGGCCAAACACAAGTGGCTGTGGGAGCCGGTGCCCTCTCTCCTCCCTCCTGCTGTTGGCAGGAGTTGTGGTTTGTCCAGGAAACACTGAGCTCCGAGATGAGGTAGGGGAAGCCAGATACACTGTGAGGAGGAGGTGTTGGGTTTCTGCTCTGGTTCATGTGCTTTGCTTTGAGGGTGCTTAGAAACTCTGGCCCAGCCCCCACCCCCACACCAGACCACAGTCAAGGGGCTCTTCTAGGTATCTGCGGGACTTCTGCAGAAGCAGCAGGTGGCATGGGGCCAAGAGGAAGTGTGACTGAAACTGTTCACTCATAGCCCGGTTGCACATTAAGAGGACATGGTGGGAAACCCGTGCTGGTGTCTGGGCTGACGCAAGCAGCCGAATCCTGAGGCTGTCTGCTGTCTCAGGAGAGGGCAGGGGCACCCAGAGGACAGGCGCTGGCCCATGCATGGCATTGTTCTCTGCGCTCCCCCCTCTTTTCCCAGATGGGCTCCATTTCCGGGGAGGGGCATTCTAGCCACTGTCTCCCCATGGGCTGGTGGCTGGGAGGAGGTGCCTGGTGCCATCAGAGCATGGGGGCGCTTGTTCCCCCGGGGCAGCCCTGGCCCAGGGAGCCTGCGCCTGTAGCAATAACTAGAGCCACTGCTCTGGAGCCTGCTTGGGGCCAGGAACAGTGCTAACAGCTCCAAAAGCACTCAGTCCTTCCTTCTGCAGAGTTGGAGCTGAGACTGTGGCATTAATAACTTGCCCAGGTTCTCACAGCTAGTGAAATAGAGCACTAGGATTTGGTCTCAGGCCTACATGACCTCAGTGCCCGCAGCATCGAGGGCTCTGTGATCTGGCCGGGTCCTTTTACAGCTGCTCTGGTCGGTGGCTTGGTCTGATGGTGCCACTTTGGGAGGTGGTGGGGCTCCCCAGTGGGACAGAACATCACGCCACACAGGGTCATGCCTGTGTCCACGTGTGACCTCGGGTAACTGTTCATCCCTCAGGGAGCAGTGGCTTGCCCATCTGTGAAAGGGGACAGTGCTTTCCTCACAGGGTCACGATGAGGCTTCCTGAGACCGTCATCCTGAGACATTTGTCGTGGGTTGGATGTTTTCATTGCCGTGTTCTAATTGGCCTGGAAGTAGAGCTGGTGCCGGGTAGGCCTCCCTACGAGCAGTCTGGTCCCTAGCTTTCTGGTGAACCTGAAAGCCTGCCTCCTGCTCCCCAGGGTTGTTTCTCCCTGAGAGGCGAGGCCCCGAGTGGAGAAGGCTCAGGCTTGGCTGCAGGGAGACTGCACACAGGAGGGAGGTCTGCTGGCGGTGGCTGGGCCATTAAGGGTGTTGGTTGAACACTCCCTGTGGGTAGGGCCTGTGCCAGAGCCTGAGGAGAGGTGGCGAGGGTCAAGGAGCCCTTGTGCCTGAGGGGCAAGCGACAGCTGCCTCACAGGTGACGCCCAGTCATCCCAAGCCCGTACTGCTGGTGGTGGAGGGTTGGCAGGCAGAGCAGCAGGACCCCTCCTCCCCCACTTTCTTCACAGACCTGTGTCATCCGGGCCTGGGACCACAGCAAGCCCCTGCTCTTTTGCCCTGCCATGAACACTGCCATGTGGGAGCACCCCCTCACTGCGCAGCAGGTGGGCCAGCTGAAGGCCTTTGGCTACGTGGAGATTCCCTGTGTGGCCAAGAAGCTGGTGTGTGGAGATCAAGGTGGGCGTCTTGCCAGGCTCACAGTCCAAGGCTGTGGAAGGGACTCAGCTTTGGGGTCACTTATGGGTTCACACCCTTGGTCAAAACTATTCTCTGCTGAGCTCAAGTCTCTTATCTAAAAAAAGGGAATCCTAATTCCCTCTCTCAGCATAGTTAGGATGAAACGAGATGCGTGTGTAAGGTGCTTGGTGTGGCCCTTGCACACGGCGCACACACGGGTAAGTACAACTATCAGAGCGATGCCCGGGGCCTATCCCAGGGTGTTAGGGTGGGTGGTGGGTCCAGCTCATGCAGAGACAGACATGGCCTTCTCGAGCCTTGGGCTCTGGGTGGGGTGCATCAGGCAGGGGCTGCAGGGGCTGTTGACCTCTCTGGCCTGCCCTTGTCCATAGCACAGAACTTTGCTCCCAGGTCTGGGGGCCATGGCTGAGGTGGAGACCATCGTGGATAAAGTGAAAGAAGTCCTCTTCCAGCACGGTGGCATCCAGCAGAGTTAAACCAGGATTCCTGTCATGGATGTACCTCTGCACTCTGTGTCTTCAGGCTGCACTGGCAAAGAAGGACCTCAGGAAAATACGGGAAGATTTCTGGATTTGCTAAGGAGAGGCCTGACCTGCTCCAAGTTAAACTGGACCAAAGGCCCAGGACCCAACTCCTTTCTACCAGGAGATGCCTCCTTCTGCAGCCCCTCCCCGTCTCTCCTGGAATACGCACAGCAAGCCAGAGGAGCGAGCCATCCTACTGTGCGCCTGGGAGGGGAACTGAGTGACCGGGAAAACTCTGTTCCCCCTCTTGCCCAGAAATGGCTTTTAGCTGGAGGTCACTGGCACGGCAGGCCATTCTTTGGTGGAGTGCCCAGGTGGCACAGAGTCGGAAGTCTGAGGTGGCAGGGCTCTCAGATTTCCTACAGTCCATGCTATGAGATTGGCGGTGCTGGAAAATAAAGAAAAATTATCTTTTAGGATATTTTGTCCTTCTCTTACAACCCATCGGTGTGAGAGGTTAGGGGGTATTGGCAGGTTAGGTTGGGGAAGGGACTAGGCTGGTGACTAACCAGCATACCCATGATCCCATATAACATGGATGCTTAAGGATAAAGAGCTCCGAAGCCAGACACCCTGGATTAAATCCCAGCTCTGCCACTTGCCACCAGTGGGCCTTGGGTGGGACTTTGCCTTTCTGACTGTCGCTTTCCTCATCTGTATTATCATTCTCCCTCTTGGTTGAGAAGGTTAAATGAGATAATGTGTGCAAGATACACTCATACCCTTTATCTACTGGAGATACATTCCAAGACTCCCAGCGCATGCCTAAAACTATAGTCAGTGCTGAAAGATAGTCCTGCTTATACTCTTTTTTCCCTATGCATACATACCTGTGACAAAGCTTTTTTTTTTTTTTTTTTTTTTTTTTTGGTACTGGGGATGGAATCTGGGAGCATTTTTCCTCTGAGCTACAGCCCAAGCCCTATTTTTTTTTTTTTTTTTGCAGTACTGGGGATTGAACTCAGGGGCATTCTACCTCCGAGCTATACCCTCAGCCCTATTTTTTATTCTTTATTTTTTTGAAACCGGGTCTCACTAAGTTGTGGAGTACCTCACTAGGTAGCTGAGGCTGGCCATGAACCCGGATCCTCCGGTCTCAGCCTCCCGAATGGCTGGGATTACAAGCGTGCACCACTATGCCCGGCGACAAAGCTTTTTTTGTGTGTATGTGTGGTACGGGGATGGAACCCAGAGGTATTCTACTGAGGCAACTCTGAGCCACTCCCGACAACCTATTTTATTTTTTATTTTGGAACAGGGTCTCACTAAGTTGCTGAGAGCCTCACTAAGTTGTTGAGGCTGGTTCTAAACCTGTAATCCTCCTGTCTCAGCCTCCCAAGTACTGGGGTTACAGGTGTACTCCACCACACCCAGCTGATAAAGTTTAACTTATAAATTAGGCACAGTAAGAGATTAGTGGCAATAGCTAATAATAAAATAGAAAAATGAAAAATATACAATAAAAATGGTATGAATGCTACTTCTTTTCTTTTCTTTTTTTTTTTTTTTTGTGGTACTGGGGATTGAACTCGGGGCATTCTACCTCTGAGCTATACCCCCAGCACTAGTTTTTATTCTTTATTTTGAAACCGAGTCTCACTAAGTTGTGGAGTGCCTCACTAGGTAGCTGAGGCTGGCCGTGAACCCAGATCCTCCAGTCTCAGCCTCCCGAATGCTGTGAGTGTTACTTCTTGAGGTCCTCTGCAACTTAGTGAGACCCTGTTTCAAAATTAAAAAATGAAAAGCCAGCCGGGTGTGGTGGCGCACGCTTGTAATCCCAGCATTCGGGAGACTGAGACCGGAGGATCTGGGTTCGTGGCCAGCCTCAGCTACCTAGTGAGGCACTCCGCAACTTAGTGAGACTCGGTTTCAAAATAAAGAATAAAAAATAGGGCTGGGGGTGTAGCTCGAAGGTAGAATGCCTCTGGGTTCAATCCCCAATGCCATGCACGTGCGCACACACACACACACACAAATGGTATGAATACAATCTTCTCCTAGCAATCTCAACATATAATTTTCTTTTCTTTTTTTTTTTTTTGCAGTGCTGGGGATGGAACTCAGGGGCATTTTACCTCCGAGCTATACCCCCAGCCCTATTTTTTATTCTTTATTTTGAAACCGAGTCTCACTAAGTTGCGGAGTGCCTCCCTAGGCAGCTGAGGCTGGCCGCGAACCCGGATCCTCCGGTCTCAGCCTCCCGAATGCTGGGATTACAAGCGTGCGCCACCACGCCCGGCTTATAATTTTCTTTTTATGTATTTATTTTTTTTCTTATTAAGTTGAGAGCTTTTCCTTTTTCACATACAGGAAGGACTTAATATCTTCTCTGGCATATCTGAATTGCCAGCATCACTTCTGATACTTTGGAAACATTATTATTTTTGGTACTGGGGATTGAACCGAGGTATACTATATCTGAGCTACACTCCAGTCCTATTTATTTATTTATTTATTTAATTTATTGTGGTACTGGGTATTGAACCAAGGGCATTAAGTAAAATATATGAGAGCCAGGTGTGGTGGTGCACACCTATAGTTCTAGTACTTGGGAGGCTGAGAGGGGGATCATAGTTTTGAGGACAGCCTCAGCAACCTAGTGAGATCCTGTTTCAAAAATAAATAAAAATTCTAGGGTGTAACTCAGAATACCCCTGGATACTAAACAAACAAGCAAACAAAACAATATAAATTGTTTATTTCTGAAAATTTTTATTTAATATTTTCAGACTGCCGGGTGTAGTGGCGCACGCTTGTAATCCCAGCATTTGGGAGGCTGAGATTGGAGGATCCGGGTTCGCGGCCAGCCTCAGCTGCCTAGGGAGGCACTCCGCAACTTAGTGAGACCCTGTTTCAAAATGAAGAATAAAAAATAGGGCTGGGGGTATAGCTCGGAGGTAGAATGCCCCTGGGTTCAATCCCCAGTATCACACACACACACACACACACACACACACACACACACACAGACTGGGGTTTGACCACAGGTAACTGAAACCAGGAAAAGCAAAAACTGTATAGTGGGGGAGGGGACTATTATTCCCGCCCAATTGAATACCTGGAACATAGTGCACAGTAAGTGAAAATTAAGACTAGATATTTATATATACCAGGAGTTTTCCTAACATTTACTGAAAAGTCCATCTTAGTGTTGGAAAAATCAAATCCCAGATCCTAAGCTGACATGACCCTTCACACAAGTGACAGGCAAGCAGTCAGCAGGTTTGGAACCCGCCCTGAGCCCCAAGTCCCTTGCTTGCTTTCTATTTCCTCAGTTGTCTTTGTCCTTTCCTCTTTGTTGCACCTGCTGGGGCTGGGTGTCTGTGCCCATTAACTGGGGAACTAGTCCCCAGAGAGACTGTGCACTTCGGCCTAGAAACTCCCTGCTACTCTGCTTTTGACCTAATGGCTCTTGAGTGTGGCTTCAGTGGTAAGGGCTTATTTGCCTATTTGCAGCTGAAGTAGGGACTGGCTTCTTGCCCTCCTGACTTCCAGGTCAGGTGGGGAGGTGCCTCATGTATGCCCGGGTAACTTGAGAAACCAAGGCCTCCAGCAGCCTTCCTCTCTGTGCACTTAATCAACTGACCCTTTGGGATACAATTGCCTGACAGCACTGAAGAAACTATAGCCAAAATAGAAGCATCAAGAACCAACTGCTAAGCCAGGTGTGGTGGTGCATGCTTGTAATACCAGCATTTGGGAGGCTGAGACCAGAGGATCTGGGTTCGCAGCCAGCCTCAGCTACTTAGTGAGACCCTGTTTCAAAATAAAGAATAAAAAATAGGGCTGGTGGTGTAGCTCGGAGGTAGAATGCCCCTGAGTTCAATCCCCAGTACCACAAAAAAAAAAAAAAAAAAAAAAAAACCAACAGCTGAGGCAGGAAGATTGCAAGTTCGAGGCTAGATGGGGCAAGTTAGCATAGCAAGACCCTGTTTCCAAATAAAATAAAAAGGGCTGGGATGGTGGCAGGGCATGGGGAGAAAGCCTGGTTAACTAAAATCTAGAGGCAATCCCAAAGTTCGATTTAGATAGTTTCCAAAGTAACTCCCATCTTTATCATCCTTCCTTTATCTCAGCAACCTGCTCATTAATGATGAGATTCCTTAGCCAGGCATGGTGGTGCACACCTCTAATCCCAGTACTTGGGAGGCCGAAACAGGAGGATTGTAGGTTTGCCACCAGCCTCAGCAACTTAGTGAGGACCTCTGCAACTCAGTGAGACCCTGTTTCAAAATTAAAAAATGAAAAGCCAGCCGGGCGTGGTGGCGCACGCTTGTAATGCTTGTAATACCAGCATTCGGGGGGGTGAGACCGGAGGATCCGGGTTCGCGGCCAGCCTCAGCTACCTAGTGAGGCACTCCGTAACTTAGTGAGACTCGGTTTCAAAGTAAAGAATTAAAAATAGGGCTGGGGGTAGCTCGGAGGTAGAATGCCCCTGAGTTCAATCCCCAGTACCACAAAAAAAAGAAAAAGAAAAAGAAAAGAAAAGCCAGGCATGGTGGTGTATCCTTATAATCCCAGTACTTGGGAGGCTGAGACTGGAGGATCTCAGGTTCAAGACCAGCCTCAACAACTTAGTGAGACCCTCTTTCCAAATAAAAATTGGAGCCGGGCGTAGTGGTGCACGCTTGTAATCCCAGCATTTGGGAGGCTGAGACTGGAGGATCCGGGTTCGTGGCCAACCTCAGCTACCAAATAAAAATTGGGCTGGGGTGTAGCTCAGAGATAGAATGCCCCTGGGTTCAATCCCCAGTAACACACACACACACACACACACACACACACACACACACACACACAGAATAAAATAGGACTGGGGGTGTAGGTCAGAGGTAGAATGCCTTCGGTTCCATCCCCAGTATCACAGAAAGGGGGGTCTGGGGGTTTAGCTTGGAAACAGATTGCTCCTAGTTCAATCCCCAGTACCAAAAAACCAAAAAACCTAAAAACAGTTGTGCAGCTGGGCGTAGTCGTGCACGCTTGTAATCCCAGCATTTGGGAGGCTGAGACCGGAGGATCTGGGTTCTCGGCCAGCCTCAGCTACCTAGTGAGGCACTCTGCAACTTAGTGAGACCCTGTTTCAAAATAAAGAATAAAAAATAGGGCTGGGGGTATAGCTCGGAGGTAAAATGCCCCTGAGTTCCATCCCCAGTATTGCAAAACAAATAAATAAATAAATAAATTTGGGGTGGCGCAGAGCTTTCCTTTGTTCTCTTTCCCACCACACCAAGGGGTCTTTTTCTCCTCCTTTTTTTATTTTTTATTATTATTTTTTTGCGGTACTGGGGATTGAACTCAGGGGCATTTATAAGCTTGTGCCACCACACTGGGCTTGGGTGCTGCTTTTGATTTTCTGCTGCCTATTAGCTCCCTGTCTCTGGAGTCTGACCCCAATATCCCTCTCAGTCACATGCTTGCACTCACCATTCACACACACCCAACCCAAAATCCTGAACTAAATTCTGATTTTGTGTCCCCTGTGGACACTACTCAGGGAATTCCCAAGGAGGTGATCAGCCCCCCTCTTCCACTATTCCAAAAGCAGAACCTGACTGAGCCTCTACCGTGATTCAGATGTCAGCGCTGGATGGATAATGACCATTCCTTCTCTGGCCTAAGACCTCAGTGGCTGTTAGCCCCAGAGTTGACCATCTCTGGGAGAGACTCCTCCCCCCCCCCCACCAACGGTGGCAGAGAGGCCTCCGGCACCCTCAATGGGTTGACAACTGTGATGAGGAAGGCTGACTCCCAAGACACAGACAAAATGGCCTGGGTCTATGGAACCAGACTGGCCTGTCAGTGGCTCCTGGCTGGCTCGCCAAGATATTGCAGGAGAACCAGGACCCTGAAAATAGGAGTCAGTGGCTGGAGTGGAAAGCAGGTTTATTCACTAGTGAAGGTTCCGAAAACAAAAGCTTCAGTCTGGCCCTGAATAAAGAACATGCAAAATTTTTATACTTTGAGTTCCCTCATTTTGAGAGGGGAGGGCTAAGCACAAACTTTATTTTACCTACCTAAGCAAGATACAAAAGCAGAAAAGCAGCCTGGTGTGGTGGCCCACACCTGTAATCCCAGTACCTGGGATGCTGAGACAGGAGGATTGCAGGTTTGAGGACAGCCTGAGCAAGTAGTGAGACGTTCATCAACCTAGCCAGACCCTATTTCCAAATAAAAATAAAATAGGGCGAGGGTGTAGCTCAGAGGTAGAATGCCCCTGGGCTCAATCCCCAGTGCCACATACACACACACACACACACACACACACACAAAAGCAGAAAATTGTTAGCCCATATATTAACCACCTCCCCAGCTGTCTTGTCTTTTATCTTGCAAATGGCCTAGGGACACCCTGCCTTGTTTACATTAGAGGTAGCCCCTGCAAGGTCAGTATCAGGAGGGAGCAGCTCTGTTTATATTTAAGGGTGCCTGGCCTGAGCTGTGGGCTTACTAACAACTAAGGGATATCTTTTTTTTCTTTTCTTTTTTTTTTTTTTTTTTCGGTACTGGGGACTGAACTCAGGGGCATTCTACCTCCGAGCTATACCCCCAGCCCTATTTTTTATTCTTTATTTTGAAACCGAGTCTCACTAAGTTGCAGAGTGCCTCACTAGGTAGCTGAGGCTGGCCGCGAACCCGGATCCTCCGGTCTCAGCCTCCCGAATGCTGGGATTACAAGCGTGCGCCACCACGCCCGGCTCTCTTTTCTTTTTTTACTGGGAATTGAACCCAGAGGCATTCTACCTCCAAGCCACATCCCCAGTTTGATTTTTTATTTATTTGGAAATAAGGTCTAAGTTGCTGAGAACCTTGCTAAATTGCCAAGGCAGGCTTTGAACCAGCGATCCTCCTGTCTTAACCTCCCAAGTACTAGGATTCAAGCATGTGCCACCATACCCCAGCTTGCACAACTGGTTTTTTTTTTTTTTTTTTTTTTTTTTTTTTTTTTTTGCAGTACTAGGGATTGAATTCAGGGGCATTCTGCCTCCAAACTACACCCCCAGCCCTATTTTTTATTCTTTATTTTGAAACAGGGTCTCACTAAGTTGCAGAGTGCCTCACTAGGTAGCTGAGGCTGGCTGCGAACCCAGATCCTCCAGTCTCAGCCTCCCGAATGCTGGGATTACAAGCGTGCGCCACCACGCCTGCACCACCCCAAATTTAATATGCATGAGAAGGAAGTGTCTGTTTTACAGCCAGTCCTCTGGCCTACCTTCATGCTCCCTCTGGAAGAGGCAAGCGGCCCCTCCCATAGGTGACTGATAACATGTCATACCTAGGCCTCTGATGCTGGTCAAGCTCACAAAGAACTTCTGCCCTGGGTGGATAGATGCTTAAGTTTAAACATTTCTTGTAAAGGCTTGTAAGATAATTTTAACTTCTAAGGTGGTTTGTTCCTTATACTCTGAAAGCCAATTCTAGGACTAAGGGGAAATCCCAAGCTATGCCAGCAAGGTAAATCAGATGCGGCCCCTCTGGCCACACCGACCGATGAATATTTGCCATACCAGCAGAGCCCCAAAAGACAAAAGGAAACCAATAAATAAAAGGAGGTATTTGTAGGCATGAGAGGGTTTTTTTTTTTTTTTTTTTGTGGTACTGGGGATTGAACTCAGGGGCATTCTACCTCCGAGCTATACCCCCAGCCCTATTTTTTATTCTTTATTTTGAAACCGGGTCTCACTAAGTTGTGGAGTGCCTCACTAGGTAGCTGAGGCTGGCCACGAACCCGGATCCTCCGGTCTCAGCCTCCCGAATGCTGGGATTACAAGCGTGCGCCACCACGCCCGGCTATGAGAGGGTATTATAATAAAAGAAAGTTAAAAAGAAAGAGGGAATACTTTTAGGTGGAAAAGAATTTTTTTTTTTTGAGGTACTGAGACTTGAACCCAGGGCATACTACCTCTGAGCTATACCCCTAGTCCTATTTTTTATTCTTTATTTTGAAACAGGGTCTCACTAAGTTGCAGAGGGCCTCACTAAGTAGCTGAGCTTGGCCATGAACCTGCAATCCTCCTGTCCCAGCCTCCCAAGTACTGGGATTACGAGCATGGCCCACCACACCCAGCTCTGGAAAAGAATTTTGTATGGCAAGATTTTTGTTCTAAATGACTGAGTTATCCCACAGGGGGAAAAAAGATGAGAACAAAAATCAGAAGGTTAAGCAAGTTGCAAAGGGTCTGTGGAAATTACAAATGATTTGTAAAGGATAAGATATATAAAGAAAAATTTAAATATGTGACGGAAGCCGGGCGTGGTGGCGCACGCTTGTAATCCCAGCATTCGGGAGGCTGAGACCGGAGGATCCGGGTTCGAGGCCAGCCTCAGCTACCTAGTGAGGCACTCCACAACTTAGTGAGACCCGGTTTCAAAATAAAGAATAAAAAATAGGGCTGGGGGTATAGCTCGGAGGTAAAATGCCCCTGAGTTCCATCCCCAGTACCGCAAAAATATATAAATAAATAAATAAATAAATAAATAAGTGATGGGATTGGTTACAATGAAGAAGAATTATTTAAGAGGTTTTCTAGGAGTCACACTCAATGCTTTGATTCTATGGTTAAAACAATAGGGTTTTTTCTTGCTCTTGGTAATAATTTATTAAGAATAGGCTTAAAAAAGATTTTGTGTCCTTGTCAGGATGATCTCTTGGTTAGACTTTTGGCCACTGCATCCTAGCAGAGTCAGGGTCTAAATGTTTGTGATTTATAGCATGTTAAAAATGACTGTTTTAGCCAGGCGTGGTGGCGCACGCTTGTAATCCCAGCATTCAGGAGGCTGAGACCGGAGGATCCGGGTTCGCAGCCAGCCTCAGCTACCTAGTGAGGCACTCCGCAACTTAGTGAGACCCTGTTTCAAAAAAAGAATAAAATAGGGCTGGGAGTGTAGCTCAGAGGTAGAATGCCTCTGAGTTCAATTCCAAGTACCGCAGGGGGGAAAAAAATGACCACTTTATTACTCAAGATGTTACAGGGTGGGAGATCCTAAAGTTATTTCACATCACCTCAGTCCTTGCCTATCTACTTGATAAACATTCAGACAAAAAGCATAAATGGTGAATACAGAAAAAAGAAGAGGCATCTGCAATGGGCCAGAAGGTGATGTGGGACAATGAAAAAGAAAAGCAGCATGGAGGGTTCCAACTGTAGGGCCTCGGAGTCTCTTTAGACCCCTCCTTTATACCTATTACATTTGGTTGATTGATTGCCCTCTCCATGTTGGAGTTTAGTGACCCTGTGTTGTTTCTCCGCCTCTGTTCCACAGGGAGGGGATCAAAGTGAGCAGGGATCTGCAGGTAAATTTCCAGTCTATTCCAGCTGACCCCATCTGCTAATATCTACCTAACTACCTAACAAAAATAAATAAACAACTGTTACTTAAGGTGACTAGATGTGCATACAGCTGAGGGCTAAATATGCTGTACATCTAAAGTTTATCTAAATGTTTCATAGAAGTTTATAAAGGGTTTTCTATACATCCAAGGTAACCAATAAGTGATCTCTTTATGCAATGTGCATTGTATCTGATGTTTAATACCATTCAAAAGTCCCTGTCACTTAAGACCTGGCTTACCCTTGTTCGCTGTGACTAAATATTTTATTATTGATGAAAAGAGATACAATTGGCCAGGTGTAGTGGCGCATGCTTGTAATCCCAGCATTTGGGAAGCTGAGACCGGAGGATCCGGGTTCGAGGCCAGCCTCAACTACCTAGTGAGGCACTCCGAAACTTAGTGAGACCTGTTTCAAAATAAAGAATAAAAAATAGGGCTGGGGGTGTAGCTCAGAGGTAGAATGCCCTGAGTTCAATCCCCAGTACCACAAAAAATAAATAAATAAATAAATAAATAAATAAATAATTGCATTAGGCCCTGTCCACACTGGAGCAGTGTCTGGTGGACCACAAGTCCCCAGTGGTGGAAAGTCAATGTAAAACAAGTGACTTCATCATAAGGAGGTATTTGTGTGATGCTGGAGGGTGTGGGGTATAAATGCTGCTCTTTTGTACTGGGTAATGCTGCCTCCGATGGAATCATCACTTGAGCCTTAAAGTGATTGACCACCTTGGCTGATCAATTGGCAGAAAAATCTGGGGTTAACAACCCTTTGGGCAATATGATCCAAAAATGATTCAGAAACTGGAAAGTTTATTAGCCTCAGTCTTAACTTCCTTAATAACTAGTGTGAGTTTTCGTCCTGGTTGGATGTTGCCTCATATTGTATGTCAGGGGATTAATCCAGCAAGTAATAAAAACCTCAATGGATAAGAGAGACTTGCCCCCATATGCCACCCTTATTGCTCTAACTGAAAGTAATCCCAAAGATTGAAAATTTCTCATTAAATATATTGAGAATTCTAAAAGGGGGGAATGAGGCAGGAGATCTGGCCAAGGCCTTGGAATTATTCTTAGTTAGGAATTTAGACATAAGATAGGAAGAATAAGAGTCCCTCCCCAGCCCCCTTTCTCCTTAGTTGTCAGTAAGCCAACAGCTCAGGCCAGGCCCCCTTAAATGTAAACAGAACTGTGTCATTAACAGTGTTGATGTTGATTGATTAATTGATTAGAAGTCTCTCACATTAATTACAGTAGAGTCAGAATGATTTTTTTTTTCTTTTTGCAGTACTGGGGATTGAACCCAGGAGCATTCTACTGCTGAGCTACACCCAGCCCTATTTTTTATTCTTTTTTTTTTTTTTTTTTGCGGTACTGGGGATTGAACTCAGGGGCATTCTACCTCCGAGCTACACCCCCAGCCCTATTTTTTATTCTTTATTTTGAAACCGAGTTTCACTAAGTTGCAGAGTACCTCACTAGGTAGCTGAGGCTGGCCTCGAACCCGGATCCTCCAGTCTCAGCCTCCCAAATGCTGGGATTACAAGCGTGTGCCACCATGCCCGGCTTATTCTTTATTTTGAAACAGGGTCTCACTGAGTTGTGGAGGGCCTCACTAAGTAGCTGAGGTTGGCTGTGAACCTGCAATCCTCCTGTCTCAGCTTCCCAAGTACTGGGATTACAAATGTGTGCTACCATGCCTGCCTCCAGAATGATTTTTTAGAGAAAATTATTATTATTAAAAAGGGCAGCTGAGGAGGCTGGGGAGGAGAGAGAGAGAGATCTCTCCTAGCTCTCCTTCCACCAGTGTCTTTCTCATATTGAGGGTTTTTTATTTTAATTTTTTTTTTTTTTTGCGGTACTGGGAGTTGAACTCAGGGGCATTCTACCTCCGAGCTATACCCCCAGCCCTATTTTTTTATTCTTTATTTTGAAACCGGGTCTCACTAAGTTGCGGAGTGCCTCACTAGGTAGCTGAGGCTGGCCACGAACCCGGATCCTCCGGTCTCAGCCTCCCGAATGCTGGGATTACAAGCGTGCGCCACCATGCCCGGCTTCATATTGAGGGTTTTAACCAAAACATTATAACAAATGATTAATCACAGGAAACAGCAAAGCAGTCATGGAATGAGTTAGGGGAAAACATCAAAGTAGTCACAGATGAATCAGGAAATGAAAGGATAAACAAGGAAGTTGTCAGGGTACCTGCTTATGTCAGGGTCCCAGCTTACCGATCAGTCCCATTTGGTCCTTGGAGATTTATCTGCATGCAAACAAATCTCCTACTTGGGTGGGCAGTTTGTGCCCCTCCCAAGCTGGACTGAGGCAACCTCAAAGCTAATGACTAAGAAGGCTTCCAACAGAGCAGCTTCCTTCAGAGACAGACCCTGCAGGGGCTCCCTCTAAAGTAAACAGAGACAAGATAAGAGACAAGACAGCTGGGGGTGGGGGCGATAATATATGGGCTAGCTTTTCTGCTTTTTTTTAATTATTATTCAGCACGGATTTTTTATACATTTGTTTCTTTTTTTTTTTTTTTTTTTTTTTTTTTTTTT